>WOGZ01000170.1:0-72346 GCA_009733775.1 Alectoria sarmentosa
TTTTTAAAATATCGAAAAATTCGAATAATCGCATTTTAATGCGTTAAAATAAGATTAATTAAATATCGATTAATTAAAAAAAAAATATAAACGATATCGAAATGAGTTTTCAATATAACGTATATAAGAAAATTCACAACGAATTAATACTTCTCATAAAGCTTTTTAAAAATCAAATAATTCTTTTCGATGAGCGTTAATCTGCGATTGATTTCGAATAATATATTGATAAAAATGAGATTTCAACATTTAAAGTGATTAAGAAAACGTATAATGTACGCTTTTTATTTTAAACGAATAATGTCATTATAACGATTTCTTTTGACGATCATATTTAAATAAAAAACGTATAATTTCAAATTTAACATGTGAAACTTGATATTTAAGACATTTTTAATTCGTTTAATAACGATTTTATTACGATTTATAATTAAAACATTATCGACGTAAAACATTATAATGATATTTTTTTTGAAATTCATAAATACATTATTATTCGATTCGATGAAATTGAAATCGAATTTTTTTATATAAATCGAGAAATGTTAATATCAAATTTTAAAAAATTATTTTAAATTATAAAAAATCTTATTCAATTTGCAAATCTTGATATTATTTTTATTAAAATCTTTAAATTGTTGAACATAAATGTTTTTTTGAACATCGTTATAAAGAAAAACGATTTTGACGTTTATTTATTTCACGTTTTAATTCATAATCGTCGCAAGCGCAAAAATCGTTTTATAATTTATAAACTTTATCATCGACGCGAAAATATTATGATAATCACGATTTTTTTGTTATTCGAATCTTTAAATAATTTAACGTGTTTTATAGCGAATAACTTTTTTTTAAAAATCTCGCTTTATGATATAAATTTAACGATTTCGAAAAACATAAATCTTTAAAAACGTTTAAATAAGACATTAAATGTTATTATTTATAAAAGATTTATATTTATCTCGCATGTTAATCTTTTAATTTATATAAAACAAATTATTAAAAATCGTTTATTTATAAATTATAAATTTGAAAATATTAAATTTATTAATATAATTCGCAAAAAAAGCAAAAA
Organism: Alectoria sarmentosa; assembly: GCA_009733775.1. Classification (NCBI taxonomy): domain Eukaryota; kingdom Fungi; phylum Ascomycota; class Lecanoromycetes; order Lecanorales; family Parmeliaceae; genus Alectoria; species Alectoria sarmentosa. Next base: position 1,076 of record WOGZ01000170.1, read on the forward strand.
TAATAAAAACTTTCGTCAAAAAATTAAATAATAAACTACGAAGATTCGAAATAATGAGATTTTTTTAATCATTAAATATTTTTTAAATAATTTTATATTCGAAATGTTTTTATATAATTTTTATTTCAATAAATTTCGAAAATATTAACGAAGAAAAACGACGATAGACTTGACGATTAATGTCGTAAATTTAATAAATGTTATAAACACACGCATTGCAATAACGATAAAATAAGATCTTTATAAACGATTAACGATTAATAATGAAATATTCGCTAACGATAATCGATTTAACGATTTAATCGAAATTATAAATTTAACGTTTAATAATATAATAATACGTTATTCATTTAATGCTTTTTTCGTAACGAATATTAATATAAAAAAACGTTAACGTTTATTTAAAAGTTCGTGAATCTTAATTTTCTTTTCGAGATTTATAAAATGTGAATGTTTTTCGACGAAATATATATCGTTAATGCGAATAACCTTTTTTTTAATTAAATTATAAAGACGAAAAATAAATTCGTCTTTATAATTTAAAAGAATACATTTTTCGTTTTTATTTATAAGTTTTTTTTGAATTCATTTTAAAGCGTAAACAATGAAATTTATAATTCGTAAATGAAAAAAAATAAATTTACGATAATAAAAGATTTCGAAAAATATAACGATAATCTTAATGTTAAAAAAACGCATCGTTAAATAATTAATTATAATCATTATTTCAAATTAAAAGAATTTGTTAAAATTGAAACTTAATAAAATTATATAAATTTTATTTATCGAAGTTTAATTAAATCGCTCGACGATTTTATTCATTTCGAGATTATTTACGATAATAAGTTTTTATTTAATATTCGTTTAAGCGAAACATTTTAAAAAAAAATTATTAATATATTCGTTTTCATTATTAAAACGAATGCGATAAGTTTTATAATCGCGAAATTTTAAATAAATTTTGTAACGCAAAAATATAACGAAAGTTTCATTTTTATAACGAATATAATAAATCTTAAAATAACAAATAAAATCGTTTTTGAAAATCACAAAATATTTATAATCGTTAAAATTAATAAAAATTAAAAACTTAATAAGATCGTTATAAATAAATTCGTTTAATAAAATATCGAGCGTTATAAACGAATTATGAAAAGTCGTTTTTTAATAATTCATTATACAACATTCGTAAATATACTTCTCGATAATATTTTTGAAAAAATTTATATTTATAATAATATTAAAAAGTTTATTAAGATTTTATTAATTTAAATGATTTATGCGAGCATATTATAATTAATAAATCGAATTCGAAAAAACGTTATAAACGATTAAAGCATTATTGTCTTTTCATAAATTCAAAAAAAAAATCGCGATTTCGCGTATCGATTAACATTATATTATTTTAAATTAAGACACAATCTTTTTTATAAAAAACGATTTCAATATTAATATTTAAAAACTTTTTAATCGATAAAAGATTAACGCTCATATCGAACATATACAAAACATTAAAAATCGTTAAAATAACGCGTTTGTTATCAACATTGCAATCAAAATTAATAATATCATAAATAAAAAATTAAATTTTAACGTCTTCAATGTCTTTGATAAATCGAAATTAAATTTTAATATAAATAATAAATATCGAATAATCGATAAAAAAAATGACGAATATAATTAAAGTTTATTATAATTCGAGTATCGAGATTCATAAATTTGATAATTAATAAACTTTTATTCAAATTCGAGTTCGTTATTAGATTAATATAATTTTTATTTTTATTTTAATCTATTTTGATTGCACTCAAAATATTAAAATTATTCAAAATGAGATTCAAATGATTTTAATTATTTAATTCGTTTAAAAATGTTATATAAATATAAAAACAATCGTTTTTTTTTAAAGTATACGTTATATTAACGTTGAGATAATCATTTTTCTTTAAAGCGAAAACGTTAAATAACGCTTCTTTAATGCGTTTGCGCTTAATATTTAAAATATTAATATTTATATAAATAACATCAATTTGCGTCTTTTTCTTTTTTTTTTATTCATTTATAAATTTTCTAAATTTTAAATGCGAGAATTTAATTTAATATTTAATAAAAAAAATGTTTAAATTTGCGATTAACGGTTTTATAAAAAATATAAATTTCGCGATTAGTAAAATCAAAATCATTAAAATCGTCTTTAACGAATTATTTATCTTTATTATTACGATAAACGAATATAATAACATTATTTTTCTTAATAGCGAGCATATAACGCTTTTTATTTATAATATTATAAATAATTAAATCGAATTTAATTATATTCGAATTATAAAGTGTATAAATTTAAATATAAATTATTATAAAAATATCGTAAGTTTCGTCAAATTTTATAAAAAAAAATTAAATAAAATAAGATTTTAATAATGATAATAAATCGTTTAAATCAACGATTTCGATATTAATTTTATAAAAATTCTTTTTGTATTAACGAACGTTTTTTTCGAAATTAATATTAATGTTATGCAATTAACGCACAAACTCGATATAAAGTTTAAAATTTAAAAATTTAAAAATTTATAATAAACATCGATGACGTTTAACATAGTTTGAGAATTTTTATTATATTTTTTAATAAATTGATAATCAACGTAATTAAAACGTTAACGAATAATCACGCAAATTTTAAATTTAATAATGTTAATAAAAAATTGAAAATTGTTCAGCATTAATTAATCGTTGATATCTTCGTTTCATTTAATATATTTGATAATAAATTTCAAAATGATAATAAAGATCAGAGGGAAATTATTTTCATTATTTATAAAAACATTTTTAATAACATTTTGAACGTTAAATTCAATTATCGATATCGAAAGAGATAAATGAAAAAATGTAAAAAATTGATAATGATAATAAAAATAATGAAAATGAAACTTTTATTACGATTGAAGACGAATCGAGAATATCGATTTGAAAATTGCCGTTTTAAAAAGATGTCGAAATAAATAAATTTGATAACGATTCAAAGAACGATTCGAACGTTTTAAAAAGAATTGATAAATGAGATCATTTATCTTTAACGCGTAAATCAAAAATTTCGATATTATTTAAAACGTTAAATAACTTCTCGTTAATTTTAAAATCATTATCGCACGACGATAATGTGAAAAAAATAAAATAAATGCTCTATTAATCTTCGTCAAAGTCGTTTAAATTTTTATCGATATTAATCAATTATTATTATTATGTTTCAAAATTTTATAATAATAATAAAAAATGTTTATGCGAGAATTAACGATAAATTTAAACGATAATATTATAATAAAATAATGTTAATAATACGAAAGATTTGATTTTAAATTTGATAATAAAAATTGAATTCGATTAAAATTATATTGAGTGCAATTGTAAACGTGTAAATCTTTTTAAAAAATACGCACCCTTTTTATATTATTCAATTAAAAATTTAAATTCAAAATATTCGCTTCGACGATTATCATCGTGAAATTGAAATTAATCAAATTTTATAATCACGATAACAAAATGTTGTTAATAACGAATAAAAAATTTGATGATAAAATCTCAATCTTTTTTTTAAGAGGTTTTTGAGATTAAAACGTCAACTTTAACACACAAAGTTTGTTATTTTTAATTTCAAATAAACTTTTAAACGTTTAAATGATAATGAAATCAATTTTAAATTGTTTTAAATAATAATTAAATTAATAATAATGCTAATATTTAATTATTCAATTTATTTCATTAATTCGATATATCGTTGAAAATATAAATTATCAAATTAATGAAATATTATAAAAATAAAAACGTATTTTTTTTTTTATTTAATGTGTTTCACGTAGAAAAATTAATAATGTTATAAAGATCTTATTATAATTCGATCGCACGATCGTAAATCGCATACGACTTCGATTAAAAGCGAATAATTTCGACTCGCCGAAAATTAAAAGATTTTCAATCTTTCGAATTTCGAATCATGATCGCTTAAGTTCAAAGATCATTTTGTAAATGAAAATTATTTATTTTAAGAAAATTGATAAATGAAGATTTTTATAATTGATTATTTTATTGCGATGAGCATAAAATATTTAAAAACAATTATAATTATAATAATAAATAAATAAATTATGCTTATAACGATCGTCGAGCAAGTTCGAATTTATAATTTATAAAAATATAATATAAAACACTTAATTATATTATTTTAAAAGTGTTATAAAAAAAGTGCGATTTATATTATAAGCGCATGCGTTTATATTATATAATTTATTACGTGACCTAAATCTCGACATTATCGTCGTTATTAATATTATTTTATATCACATATACGATAATTATAAAAAAACATTATTTAAATCATTATTAAAATATATATAAACTTTAAATAAAACTTAACGTTTGCGATTCGATTCGATTTAAGAGATTTTTTTTTTAATTATATCGTTTCACTTTTGCGATTCTTTCTTCGTTTAAAATATCGAATATCAAATTAACATTAAATTTTTAAATGCTTCGACGACGATTATAACGTTAATTCTTTATTAAATCACATTATTTTTAAACGTTTAAAACGATAAAACATTATAACATCGACGACGTTATCGAGAATTTCTTTACGATATGTTATTATCGCTATTATTATCAATTTTCTTCAATTGAAAATAATTATCAATTAAAGATTTAAAAGATATAAAATAAATTATAAACATATTTCTTCGATTTTTATAACGCTAAAACATATTTTTTTAAAGAAAAGAATAATATTATAAGCGTATTTTATATTTTTAATAAAATCAACTTTTTTTAATATTATATTTTTTAACTTTATTTAATTAAATTTAACGTGTTTTAATAAAGACATTTACTTTTATATAAATGTTTTCTTTTTATGTACATATTTTCTTTTCACTTAATTATTTTATTTAATACATTTATATAATTTAACTTTATATCGATTTTATACGTGCGATAAAATTATAATAAATGAAATTCGATTATATAATACGTATTTAAGCGATATAATATATTTATAATATAATTATTTTTAACATTTAATAATAAATATAAAATTAGCGAATTATTATCGAATTTATATTTATTAATTTTAATATTAAATACGATTTTTTCGCTTTTTCAAAACGATTTTACGTTAAATTTATATATTATAAGTTTCGTCTCTTTATTATTAAGTAAATTAATATTAATAACGTTTTTTTAAAGAATAAAAATATATAACTTCGTTTTTATTTTCGATTTAATTAATTTTTTATTTTTCTTTTGCGAACGAGATTGTTAGTTTTTTTTAAATATTTATAATTAAGATTTTTTATCAACGTTTTCTTTTCTTTTTCTTTTTTTCGTCGTCGATAATCGTTTATTTATCGTTCAATTAATTGTTAAATTAAATTATTATCGATATTCGCATTTTAATAGCAAAATTAAATTGAAAAAGCGATAAAAGTATAAATTATTTGATTATATAAAAATTAAATTTTTATTAGCAAGCATTATTTGATTGAATATTCTTTTTTTAATATATAAATTATTATAAACGAAAGTTTAAATAATATTTATATTTGAGATAATATTTCGTAATTATAAATTAAATATATTTTATAAAACGAACGTAAAAAGAAAAAAGAAAACTTTTTACGTTTAAATATTTTTTATAATTCGAACGTTAATGTCAGGGCGTGATCGCTCTGATAGTTTATAGGGGGGTATAGCAGGCCCTTATAGGGCCAAATAGGGCGTATCGGCCATGAAGCGCGATACCCCCGATCCTTTTGGCCTATGACCCAATGATAACCGAACCATCCTCATAATTGTATCGCGCTGAAATTCCGAGGCTTGGTTAACCCCGGGAAGGCTAGCCACTGCGGGGTGTATCCGTTGATTCTTTGATTTCGAGGGTTCGAGCCCGTCATGTACGGGTCGAAAAACATTTTCCAGAGGGTAAAAGTTTTAGATTTACCGGGTACCGACTCTTAGGAGCGATATAATTCCATATCCTAAAGCTTTTCGTTCGAATAGGGTTAAAATTATCCGATAACCGAATTCGGGTAAGGCTAAATAATCTGTCCGATAACCGAACCTCGATATATTATACCGAGGCACATACCTCGAAAGGGTCTTTGTGACGTATCTCATGTTTCATAGAGACCTCTGAGGCAAGAAGTCCCGGGGTAATCTCATTGGGCAAGGTGGCGCACTGCGTCTCAAGTCGGTTTTACGGGGGCCGTTGGTCAGGGCAAAGCCCTCGAATCAGTTCTTTTTAGGGTCGCGAGGGCGCGGTCTTAAGGGGGGGGATAGTTGTCAGGGCGTGATCGCCTTGATAGCCTACAAGGGGGTATAGCAGGCCCTTATAGGGCCAAATAGGGCGTATCGGCCATGAAGCGCGATACCCCCGATTCTTTTGGCCTATGGCCCAGTGGTAGCCGAACCATTCTCACAGTTAAATTGAATGTGATTAACGCGATATTCAATTAATTAAAATGAAACGAATTTAATCGTTTTAAATTAAGATTTAAATATTTCGAATGAAAATAACATTCGAGTAATTGAGATGAACATAATTTAGAAATTTTAATAAAAACGTATTTTCGAATCGTAGTAATATTTTCTTTTTAAGATTTAAACTTTTATAAAAATTTAAATCGAATAAAAAAAATGAAAGTTTCAACTTTTTATTAAAATAAATAAAAATTTCGTTTTTAATTTAACACGAATTTTAAAATTTCGATAAATATAAATTTAAATCGAAGTAATGCGAAATGTGGGTAAAAAAAGTAAAATCTTGAAAAATATGCTAAAAAAAAATTCATTATTATACACATTAAGTGCATATTAAAATATAATTAAAATACGATCGATAAATATATATAAGAGTTTATATGATTGATAAAAAAATATCGAAATATATACGATCGATTATAAGGTTTGCGAGGATCGTTTTATATGATAAATTTTTTGATAATAATGTTTAAAGCATATTTTCGAAATCGATTTATAAAGTCTTCGAACTTTTTTAAAATACGAATAAATTATTTTTCGAATCATTATTAAAGTCTTTATTTATATCGAATTATGAATTATTAAAGTTTTTTTTAAATAATTTTTATATTGTAAGTTTTTTAATTGTGAAATATTTTATATAAAACGCGTAAATGATAATGCGTATATATTAAAAAAATTCAAATTTGAATAATTCATTATAACTAATTTATTTAATTTTATAATAAAGTTTTTCGCGAACGATTTGAAAATATAATATTATATTTATTTCGTAATTTTTATATAAATTAATATTTATCGTAACAAAAAGCACGAACGAAAATGATATTTATTTCGAAAAAAAATCATTTGCGACGAGACGTAAAAGATTAATATGAAAAACATCGTGATAATTTTAATAAATGAGAAATTCGAGGCGATAAGCATAAAAGTTTATTATTTTTATAATTTTGAAAAATTCTTTAAATTTATTGAAAAGTTTTTAATATAATTTTTTATAATTATGAGATTTTTAACATTTAATTAAATTTCATCATTTTTATTATATTTGAATTCGAATTAATAATGTTAATTAATAAATTTTACGTGTGAAATTTAAATGAAAGTTATTTATTTTTTAAGAAACCCGTTAATTTTAAGCATTTGAATTACGAAAATTTTAATTAATAATTAATTAAATTCGTCGATAAATGTAATTAAATTATTTTTCAATCTCGAAAATTTAAAATTTAATCGTGAGTTTTATTCGAAATTGATAAAAGAGAAATTAAATTTAATAATTTTCGATGCGTAATTATTAATAATGAATTTTGCAAAAAACAATTATTGAATTTAATCGTCTTATAAAAACGTAATATAAATTCGAAAATATTATTTTAAAACGATATTAATTTATTTCGTTTAATCGTTAATTTTAAAATAAAAAATAATAAAGAAACGTGTTTAAATATTAATAAATTAATATAACTCGAATTAAAGATTCGATTTAAATTGAATTTCGTGATCGAAAATAATGAAAATTAAAAAGTCGAAATCTTTTTAAATTTAAAGATAAAAGACGCGAGCGATGAATAAAACATTCATTTTATTTATAAAAATGTATTTAATTATTTTAAATAAACGATTTATTATTATAAAAATATTAATATATTATCGCTCGAAATAATCTTAATTATTAAATAAAATAATAATGAAATTTATCGAAATGTGTATTTATCGTCGATCAAATACTTTTAAAAATTTAAATAATTTATAATATTTATTTTGAAATTTTGAAATTTTTTAAATTTAAAATAATTATAATAATTTCGAATAAAACGTTTAATATCGTTTAAGAGATCGAATTATTAATAAATGCGACGAATAATTTTAAATTAATTTATTATCTCGAAATATTTTATATTGAAAAAATTATAAATGAAAATAAATATATTAAAACGTAAGTTATTATTATCGAAAATAAAAAACTTATATTTTTGAAAATAAATGCGTTCCTTTTTATTTTAATTCGATAAAAAAAATTCTTTTTAATTTGCGAGCATTCGTTTATAAAGTTTCGAAAATTTTTAAAATTTATTTATCGCTTTAATAAATTTGATCGAGCGCAAATTTGAAAATTGCAATTCGATTAATTTTATTATCAAATTTTGATTTTTAATCGATTTTTGATCGTTAAGCGTATCGTTTAAGATAATTTAATTAAATTTAAAAATATTAATTAAAACGAGAAAAATAAATCTGAGTTTAAAAATTTATTTTTAAAAATTAAAAATTTTGAATATTTAAATTATCGAATTTTAAAACGATTTATTAATAATATTAACGTCGATGATTTTCTTCGTTTTGAAAAGATTTTCGAATTTATAAATTAAAACGTCGACGCGTCGATTTAGATTTTTAAATTTATAAATAATTTAAAATTGAATTTAAGAAAAAAAAAATAGCGCGTTTAATAACAATTAAAAAATTTAATAATTATAAAACATTCGAGATTTTTATAATCGAAAATAATAATAATAAATTATTCGATCTTTTTTAACTTTAATTATTATAATTCAAAAACGCGAATAATAATTAAAAGTTTTTTGTTATAAATTTTATAATTGCATTTCGCAGAGAGCATTTTGATCGAAAAATAAATAATTAATTTAAAAATTTCATCGTTATCGTATTAAGATACAACGTCTGCGATTATGTAATTCGAGATATTAATTTTCATCACGATTTGTTTTTTCTAAATTACAGTGTAATAAAATAAATGCGAAAATTAAAACGACTTTAAAATTATTAAAACTTTTTAACATTTCGAAATTCATTTCAAAAAATGATTTTTTTTAATTAATTAAATTAAAAATCTTATAAATTTAAAAAAGTTTCGAATAAAACGTCGATAAAAAAATTTAAACTCTAAATTTTTTTAAACGCTTTTAATTATTTAAATGTGAATTAATTAAGCACGACGAAAACTTTTCTTATATTCATTTAAACGTTTTTAACAATAATAATTTAATCGAAATATTTGATTTTAATTATCTTAAATAAACATTTTTGCACGTCGATTTAAAACTTTATTTCTCGAAGACGTGTTAGAATAAAACGCATATGTTTAATGTGTTTTTTTTTTGTTTTTATTATAAATTAAAATGTCGTTAATGTAAACGATATAAAAGTTATCGAAATATTCGTGTAATATATCATTAATATAATTTTGAAAAATGAAAAATGCGCCGCATAATTCGAAATTTATTATTAAAATTTTATAAAAATCGTATCGAATGTGAAAGATAATTTTTCATTTTTTATTTTTCATTATTCGTAATTTGTTGAACGCGATTATAATGTTTAAAATAAATTTTAATTCGATAAATGCGCGAAAGAATTTTTTAAATTAAAAATAATAAGTATCGATTTTTAATAATGATAACATTAAAAGCGCGATAATTTATATAAAAACGAAGTATTTCGTTATGTTTTCGCGCAAAGAGAATAAAGAACGTTATTAAAAAAAAGTTAAAAAATTAAAATTAATAAAATTATCGTCGAGATATTTCTTTAATACTCTAAATTTGTTTTATAATATGTTATACATAAAATTGAAGTTTATTTTCTTGTTAAATATTAATAAGATTTTATAATCGTTTAAACGATAAAAAAGTAACTTATCAACTTTCGCATAAAAAAACATATTAAAAAAATCGTGATATTTCGACAGCATGATAATGAAAAAATTTAAATAAATCTTTTTATTTAAAGTTTTTTTGATATCGTGTATAAATATTATAAAGAATTAAATTTGAAAGTTTTTGATAAATTGAGCAAAAGAGACGACGTTAATTATATATACTTTTAAAAATATCGAAATTAACAATTTTTGAATACGATTATAAAAAGGTTTTTGAATTCTTAAATGATAATCTTAAAAAAACTTGTTTTGAAATTTTCTAAATATTTAATTAAGCGTCGTTTTGCTTTGCGTCGAGATTTTTTTCTAAAAAAAGTTTTTTTTAAAAAACGAGATGTTGAAAAGAAAAGAATTTGAAAACGATTTAATAAAATCTTTCAAAGAAATTATTAAGATTGATTCTTTATTTTCGATTTTCGATTAATAAATTAACGTATTTTTTTCGAAAAAAAAATTAAATTGAAATATAATATCTTTTTATTTAATTTAATTTTTTTAATTATATCAAAATTCGAAAAGATAATAATAAGAAATTTAATTATTATAAATAATTTGAAATATTTTAATATTTGAAATAAAATTATTATAAAATAAATTATAAATTTAAATTGAATAAATTAATAATCGAATTTTCGAAAATTTCGAGAGATTTCAAATGAGATTAAGAAAGTTTTATTAATTCGCGTATAAAAATAATTAATAAAAGTTTTAACATTAATATAATATTAAATAAATTTTTAATTAAGCATAAAATGTGAATTAAATTAAAAATATATAAATGAATAAAATGTTTTTTAAAATCAAATTTTGATTATTTAATATAATGTGATAATAATATTATTAAAATTCATTTTATACGTCTTTAAGCGCGATTATATTTAAAAATTATGCATTTTTCGAATCAAAAATGTTTAAAGTTGCGAAGAAAGCGTTTATTAAATGAAATAAGATTTTGCGTTTTTTAGCGATCTTTTTTAAAGAGTAATTAACGACGATGTAATTTATACATTTATCGTAAAAATTAAAATTGTTATCGCGATAACGTTTTCGTTTCGCTTTGTTTATAAAATCACGAAAATCAATAAAATGAAAAATTTAATCGATGATGAAAAGATTTATAATTATGTTATTATTATTAATATTATAATTAATTAAAGCGTTAATAAAAGTTAAAATAATAATAATAATATTGAAACGTGATTTTTTAAAAACGTAAAAACTCATTTATCGTAATTTATTATTTATTCGTTGATAAAGCTTTTTAAGTTCTGCGAAAAAAAACGAATTTGCATTAATTAATTTCAAAAAAGATCGAAATTCGTTATTAAGTTCTTTTTTAAAACTGAAACGCTGATTAATTTTATTAAAGTCGATATTATAATTATGTATTTCGAAATCAATTAAATAATAATAAAAAAAACGATTTATTTATTTAAATTTTAAATATAACGTTAAACAATTATCTTTTAATCGAGATCGTCGAAAATTAATTTTATATATTTATAAATTAAATTAAAGTGCGAATGATAATTTTATTATTAAATTCAATGAAAGAAAAGATTCGCTTAATGATTTTTCTTTTTAAACGTTTCACGACATAAACGAAACGTTTAATTTTAATGAAATATCAATTCGCATTATCATAAAATTTGATTTTGAAAACGTAAAAAATCGTTTTTAAAATAATAATAAAAAAATCGTATAATTTAAAATCAAAAATCTTTAAAACTGTTTGAAAATCTCGAAAAAGTTGAAATTATTAAGAATAAAAAATGATTTAAAGCGAGAATTTGAAAGTTCGAATATAATTTATAATTTTTTAAAATAATGACTAATTTCGTCGAGTTATGTTTATTTACGTTCGACTCGAATTCGTTATTAACTTATTTCGAATTATAAAATGCGTATTTAATGTTCGTTAATTTTATTATTTTCAATTATTATAAATTAAATATATATAAAAATGAGAATTTATTTGAAATTAATGTGAACGATTTATTGAAATTCTTTTATGTTTTTAAAAATTAATTTAACATTAAATAAAACATTTTCGATTAAGATTTCTTTAATGTTTATAAAGTTAAAGAACAATTCGTTAAATTAAATTAAAAACGTATTAATAAAGACGTTCGAAAGACTTTTAAATATGTTCGTTATTGTTAATAATGTTTTAAAGATATTAAAAATAAAAATATAAAGATATTAAAGATATTATTAATCGAAAATAATAATAATAAAATAAAGCGTTCGTAATATCATAAACGAAAGTTAAAATAATATTTATATTTGAAATGATATTTCGTAATTATGAATTAAATATATTATATAAAACGAACGCAAAAAAAAAGAAAAAAGAGAACTTTTTACGTTTAAATATTTTTTATAATTTAAGCGTTAAATCGAATATGATTAACGCGATATTCAATTAATTAAGGTGAAACGAATTTAATCGTTTTAAATTGAGATTTGAATAATTCGAGTGAAAATGATATTCGAATAATTGAGGTGAACATAACTTAGAAATTTTATAGAAACGTGTTTTCGAATCGTGACATAAATCATCGTTTATTAATCGATAGTTTTTACGATAATATATTATATAAAAAATTTAACAATTTAATTAATAGCGACGAATTGAATTATAAAAAATTTAAAAAAAACTCAATTATCGAAAAAACGTTGTTATTTAAATTTAAAGAATTTTAATTATTAAATTTTAATAACGACGTAATCGTTATACGAGATTTTATAAAAAAAAATTAAATTTGATATCTTAATAATAAGTATAACAAATAAATTTATTTTCGTTACAATTTTATTTCTCGAAATTATAATTATATTCTCAGCGAATGAAAATCGTTTATTATTATTAATTATAAAAGTGTTTACACGCCTTTTTTTCGTAAAAAGTTTTTTGAAATTAAGATATCACTTTTTACGTAATAATATAATAACGATAATATAATTTATAAATGTGATAAAAAGATTTTTTTATATATTTATATTATATCGTTTAATTTATATTATATTATTTATTAAATAATCTCAATTTTAATTCGATTAGCAAGGTGAAATAATTATTATAATTATTATTATACTTTTTACTTCACTTTAACGATAATATAAGTAAAAAATGATGAAATCGATTATTAATCGAGCGTGAGCGACAACGACAGCGACACATAAATTCGAAACTTTAAAAAAAGCTACATTTACTTTAAATAATCAATAGACTATACACGGTCTCAAATTTACACGATTCTATTATTATATATCACGAATATCACGATTCTACCTCCTGCGTGCCTTTGGCGGTGATCCAAACAAAAAATTGCGGGGCCGACTGCTAGTTTCGCGCTCCCGCAAAGGGTTTTGCAAAGAAGAGTAGCTCAGAGGATTTGCCAACATGACTATGCGATTCGTTGCAACATCTTCTGTGCGCATCTTTTGAGGTCAACAGCAGCGGTAATCCGAGGATGGACTTCAGAAAGGTCCTAACAAGCAGCTGCCTGCGTGTGATCTCGTGCTTTCTCTCGTATAGTGCCTATCGCTTAATAAAATGTCTATCCACATCACACTAATTCATAGCGCGAAATTTGGCTTCATTTTGGCAAACCAGCTCAATCGATGGCACGTGTCCCAACCGTCCAGACTCCCTGTCTCCCGCATACTTCATCACCTCGTCCACGCTGTCCTCGCTCCACCAAGGCCATTGGCTATCCGACATGCGCAGAATATACTCCTCGCCCACTCTCAAATTCTCGAGGCCACTACATGCTTTCGTCGGATCCAGTATCCTTGATTCAACATAGGAAACCTCTGGCTCCAGGTGCAAGAAATCTTCGCACCGCCATGGCCCACTCATGTTCCCGTCGTCGATGAGGTCGGAATCGATCGGTAGTCTTGTCTCGGAAGAGAGGATCTCCATGTCCTTGTTCGAGGTCTTGACATCGTCGCGTTCTGCTAGCGCGGTGATCGATCCGGGAGCGTGGGATGTGAAGGTGATGGTGAACCTGAAGGGGGGATTGTTGGAAAGGGATAATGTAGACGGCGCTGAAAGCGAGACGGTCATCGCTGGTGGTTGAGGCAGATCTTTGTGGGTTGAAAAGAAGATCTCTTTATCTTTCGCCGAGCAGGGAAGCGGTGGAGTCTCCGAGGGCAGGAACTCCCCATGCGAGGCGCGGTACGAGAGGATGTCTTCCTGAGAGTCGTAACTCCACCATTGTAAAGTCAGTGGGTGGCAAAGTATCGTATAACCTCGATCCGATTGCAGCTTGTTCGTTTCGAAAATGAACTCGTTTCCCCTAGGTGTGTTGGCTGTCGTGAATGTCAGGTAGTCCAATCTTCTATCGTACAGCGTCATTAGGGAAGGACTCTCTTCCTCGGAATTCTTCCAGGCCGGTATGGTGAGCACTGGAATCGCCTCTCCGGATTCGACATCAATACATTCGACGCTTTGCGTAATGAGCTGGTTCACCAGGCCCATACCAAGGTCCCTGCCGGCTTTGATGAATGTAATAGGCTTCTGGCTGCTCAGTGTGATGAGAAACACCAGACTAAAGCGCGTTTTCCTTGACAAGTAGAGAGTTCTATCGGCTTGAAGGCGAACCTCAATTCTGGGTGCCTTGGAAGCCATTTCCTTGCCTTTCAACGAAGCGTGGCAAAAGTAGAGCACAATTTGAATAAAGCAGACTATGGATAAATGAAATTGAATTGGCTGAGCCTTTACATCAGAATACAAGGCTGCGTCACAGGTGTCTTCTGAAATTGCTGTGCTCACGGGATGAGAGAGGACCACAACCACACCGAAGTTGGCAGTTTTGCGTGGAAAAGGAGAAAGGATTCGGCGCCACCCATACGTGGATAGCTATATTGTTGATCCGGGAACCAAGGAGATTGTTGTCTAGGCCTGAATGTTTTCTCCTGCTGTGCAGCTTACTTTGAAGAGAGACTACTACACATCTCATTGGATGAACAAAATACGTTACTTAGGAGCCGGGTATAAGTGGCGAAGCTCAGCCCCGAAACCCCTCCGGCGGAAAGATGAGCTGAAACATGTGGCATGTGCATTTCTCACCCTGCTTATATCCCTGTCGACTGCTCGATCGTGATTGACTTCTCACAACTTGGGGGAACAGTTGCTTTCCGTTTCCATGTAACGTTACTATCTCTAAACATGTCGACTTGTACAACAAATACACATCATTGCATCAACACCTTACCAACTCTCAGGGATCTAACAAGGGATCTCATACGTGGTTTACCCCTTTTCGGCCTTTTCAATACTTGTTCGCCCTCTCAGATCTGGTTGGTGTCCACGATTGTGGCTCAGCAAGTCACATCCTTCATCTGCTCGTATCGAAGTAATCATGTCCGCTTTCTGCAGGAGTTTATCTAAAACATAGCCAAATTTAACATGCAACGAAAAATGCCTCACTTCTACATGTGTCCCGGAAATAGTCTCCCTAATGAGTTTCTCGCCAAGACAAAAACCAGTAAGCGTGGTATGACAATCGAGGCAATGCATAATACCACTCTACAGAGGAATGATGAGATATTCATCCAAATTTGATGCCTAGGTAATTGATACGTACCCAACACCTCTCAGCGCACGTAAATGACTCGGCTACGTACGGCTTTGATAAACGCGGACGCTAACCCGATTTGAGAGGGTGTACGTGTATAGAACAGTGGTATACAACAATAAAATCCCTTGATAAATCTTCTAAGAACAGCCAATTCCCGTGTCTCTTTGTTATGCGGAGTGATGCTCAAAATAGTGGCTTACGCTGTGCTACACTGCCTCAAGCACATGAAGAATTTCTTATAAGCGAATGTTTCGTGTGCATGCTTTAATTATCTCCCCTATGATGAGCCGCCGCTCGAGTGCGTAAAAGACTAGGTATTTGTGGACATTGCGTGTGCATGCTCCCATCGTCTCAAATATGGCGGGTTTCCTATCAGCTGGATGACCGCCTTCGACACCTGGTGCCTACACCTTGCTTTGGCCAATCTAACAAGGACCGTGCCTCCGCCGGCATCTCTGAGGATTTACTCTGCCATAGATATGCTTAGATTGCCGTACCAATCGTTACTTACGGCCTGTAGATGTTCCATCCTTGAGGATGAGGGGAAATGTATATAAGCTTGCATTGCAGCAGCTTTTAATGTCAATATTCAAATTCTTCAATAAATTATCCTTTTCTCTTTCCTTCACGTACATTCATCAACATGCATATCCCAAGTCCTCACTTTCTCAGCCTGTCTGTCTTTGTAGCATCAGTGGTAGCCAACCCTATTGAGCAGTACGTAGGATCATAGCCTTCGTACGATCCTCTTGACTAACATCGCGCCAGCTCCTCAACAGTCCGAGCTGTCCCAAACATAGTCAGGCAGGTAGGCATCGAGCCAAGTGCATATCCATACGGATCAGCTTTCCTCAATGAGTTCAGTTATAATGGTTGGGATCCCAACGACGCTGGCCAAAAAGCAAAATGCTCTCATATTACACAATGCCTGGGTTTGTACTTTCCGTTTTTTTTTCGCTTCTACATTGGTCGTTTGGCCTGAGTGGCAAGGACCAAACCTCCGAGAAGATTGACGACACCCTTATCAAGAAGTGAACTAACTTCAGATCTACGCAGAATGACTGGGGCAACATGGTAGCGTTCGCATGGAACGAAGCCAACCAGGTGACCGATACTTTCAAGCGCTGGTTCGATGCCAGTAATGCGCAAGACGTACAAAATGTTCTCGAAAGGATGATGGCCGGCTTTGCGGGCCTCCCACAGCCCGTACCGATGATGACTCAGTGGGTCTGCGAGCAAGACGACGTCAAGGGGCAATGCATACCTTCAAGAAATGCGTACTCGGTCTCGAATAAAGGTCAATTCCACTTTTGTCCCCCAGGTTTGGCTCAGCCAAACGCGCCGGACCTGACCTGTGCGGACCTCGACGCGTTTCCTTCCGCAAAAATGAGGAGTGTGGCTACCACAATGCTCCACGAATCTACCCACTGGACAGAAGTTGGGGATGCCGCTCTCGGGACGCACATCAAGGATTTTGCAAATTCAGCGTACGACTGCTTCAACCTCTCCCCGGCGTCCAAATTGACCAATGCGCAAAATTACGCCTTTCTCGGGGCCGAAGCCTATTATAAAATAAAGGGGTGTACCTTCTCCGATCCCACTCCCGCGGCCACGGACCCGGAAGTTGCAGCTTCCGACGATCTTTCCGTCTCTCCTACGACTTTCGCCTCCGGTTGGTGCGGCATGCACGTGACGCAATACCAGAAGAACGAGCCTGGAAGCTGTACAACTTGCAACAACCCCGAATATCAACTCGAGGTTTGCGTCAAAGATACTAACGGAGTAGTTCTCAACCAATTGCCCGGTGAGAGTGGCTGTGGAACATTCGTGGCGCTGAACGGCGTGGGACAACCTGTGAGTTATTCTTTTTCTTATACACAATTTTATACTCTTATAGGATATTGCGTTGACCGCTGAATCTCCGATAGCTCGACACTGCGTTGCCGTATTTGGTCTATGTCACTGTTGGCGCTGTGGACAGTGACGCGGTCCTTTTCAGTTATGGCGATCAGAATTGGGGTAGCAATGATCAGGCTCATCATTCTGATTTCGGGGCCTATGATAGTGGGTCGAGGCAGGGGGATACAGGCTTCTCCTGCTGAGAGAAAAGAAAGTCAAACAGCTGAGCCGCATTCTGGTTAGTGAGTGATGCAGAGGTGTATTGGTCTGAGGGGAGTATACTTAGGTACTGGCTGGGTGTTGTAAGGGAGAGAACCACGAAAATATCTGGGGTCGAGTGTTTGCAATCTTGGTGTATTTTATAGTCTAGAAAAGCGAGAAAAACCAATCACAGGTGATTGAGGTAGCAAAGAGTGAATGTCTTTCTTTCATTCAGATATGGAAAGAATGAGGGAGGAGCAACGAGTTTGTTGGCGTGCAGGGACTGATTGACATGGTCAAAGTCAGGCCTTTGTTTTTTTCAATTGCTGGACTTGTAGAGGAGACTAAAGAATACACTCAATTCCAGGAAAAGTTACAGAAGATAGTGGATGGTATACGCATAATTAATCGAATAACGAAACAAACTCTGTTATTGCCCCGCAAGGAAATCCTCCAAGCACACACGCCTAAGCTTTCGCATCGACTCTAACCACCACCTTCGTTACCCTCGCCTTAAGAATTGATAAAGCTGAAAGCACAAGCAATCCGCCCGACCATACCTGGAGTATAGTCCAATTACTTCCCCTCTCCGTCGCCAAAATCGCCCCCGCAGAGGCGGATACGAATGAAGTTTACAGATTTAATGTCTCGACGTAGTCAGTCGCGAAGTTGGGTAAGATTCGGCCCAAGGACAAGCCCGGCGTTGAGAATGCGAGAAGGTAGAAGCACAAGTGGGCGCTCACGTCGGCACGGGACATGCCATAGAGTTGGATGTGAAAGAAGACGACGTAGTTGCTCATGTGGTCGAGAAGCATTCTGAAACCGAAAAGGACATAGGGTAGGTCGAGCGGGGAATTCTTGTCCCAGAGATCCAGGAGAGTTCTGCGTTTTTGAGGATATTGCCGCGAACGCATCACGACAATTGGGATTATAAGGGTTGCCGCGAGTATGAAACCGATGACTCGAGTGGCCCAGCCAAATCCAATCTTGGGCTGAAGTTGGGTCCAGATAATGGGATCAATAACCCCGCCAATGTCAAGTCAGCGCAACTTTGATTGTAAGAGACTCAAGCTAGAAGCTACTAACCAATGCTGCTATCGAGAGATGCAATGTCCGTTGCAAATGCTTTCTTGGTGCTAAAATCCTGAGATACGCTGGCGACTCCGGGAAGGAATAGACAACCAAATCCAGATCCGGTGACCACGCCTTGAGCCAAGAATAGCTGCCTGTAGTTCTTGCAAATGCTCGTCATTGAAACCCCTGATATGCTCACGATAGAACCCACTATCATTAATTAACCGGATATGGCCAGCATCGTAGATTGGTCCCACAAGCGTGCCGATGAAACAAAGCAGAAATACTTGAATAGATCCTATTCATAATATGGTAGATGCGGTTGACATTTCTGCATAGGAGCAGTAGCTCTGGAATACCCCGCACATGTTGACGATGGCCCTGAGTCTTTCGTTCAGCCAAGAGATTGCTTTTGGTATAGCGTCGAAGAGCCTAAACTCACCAGGTATTTAAAAAATACAAAAGGAGCCTGCGACCTGCATCCAAGCTTGGATGCCGCCATTTGGCGACGGAGGCAAAGAAGAAGCCTGGGTGTTAGGAGGGGACTATAACAGCACGGAATCCTGGTCGCCGTGTATGATTGAATCATCGTCTTTGGATCTTGTCCAAATCAATCACGGTAGCCTACGAGCCTTGACAAGTTGTTACATAGAGACTTAGTCACTTGGTGTAGAATCTCCAGTAGAGCGACCTTCGTGATGTGTGGTCTTCTCACTGAGATGCTGAGGCTCAGTATGGAGAGAAGATTGGAGTTCCTGCATGATGTGCAAATTGGAGAAATGCCTAGGTTAGCCACAAGAATGTTCGATACTAGCTAGCTTGGCAAAAACAGATTTCCAATAAATCTGCAAAGCGAAAGTGATACCGAAGTGTCTGAGCATGAGGAGGCCGACTCGAAGAAGAATGGCAGGAACAAGATCGAACTCCTCGAAGGATG
This sequence comes from Alectoria sarmentosa, assembly GCA_009733775.1. Taxonomy (NCBI): domain Eukaryota; kingdom Fungi; phylum Ascomycota; class Lecanoromycetes; order Lecanorales; family Parmeliaceae; genus Alectoria; species Alectoria sarmentosa. The sequence continues at coordinate 20,985 of WOGZ01000170.1, forward strand.
AAGATTCACGTCGGGTAAATCACCTTGACATTCCACATGCCTTCGTGATTACATAATATGGCGACAGCGGGTGGTGGCAAATTGGCGGTCAGTAGTCGCGTCAATTGCCCTTACCGGTAAGGCTGGAAGAGATCTCTTGACCGCTTAATGGTGGGGGCCCACGTTCTTACCCAATCATGCGTCTATGCAGCAATGCAAAGAGTATGTTAGGCCCCACGTGTTCGCCGGGCTCACTATTCGTGGCGTTGCGGGATGCAGCTCGTTTTATGTCGGGGAGCTAAATCCGACCTGAGTGCGGCAATCGAATGTAATTGTCTTATGGAGGAAGTATCTCACCTGAGATTTTCCTGCATTTTGTGTTTTATAAATGCTACTTAAGAGCATCGCACAGTGCTAGCAGCTCTGTAAAAGAAGGGTTATTACTTACCTTACTTACTGTAAGTAAACACGTAGACATCTCTCTTGTGACTATATCCGAAGGACTGCAGCTCCTAGCAGAAAGATGTGCTCGAATTGATTGCTCTTATTTGGAAGCTCCTCGTGAGGATCATAAAGTTTGTATATGAGTCGCAGATGAATTGCTTCAATACCTCTCCGAGAGTCCATCCTATCTCTACATCTTATCCGGACTTACTATCCAAGATTTTCAAGATGGGCGACACGACTCCAGGACCCCAGGAAGCTTACGGAGGGAGGCTCATGACTTCCATTATCGATGACTGGGCCCGTTCATACCCCTATTTTTGACAAATCACCGATTCATACCCCTTTTTTGGTGTAGGGGTATGATCCAGTAGTTTGGGGTTTGAATTTGTAATGAACGCATGGTTTGGGATATGAAGTAGTAATTTGCCCTAATCCAAAGGGGGACCATATTGCGTTTTTCGATATCTGACTCAGACCAAAATCCGGAGGGAAGCTGTTGCCGGCCAATGCGGCAGATGGAGCTGCAGACGCCTTGTCCTGCTGCAGAAGTGTATAAAAGGTTGCCATACATACTTTACGCAATAGTTTTCTCCATCACTACTCGTATACACCCACATGGACGCCTCTTTTTATTCAAACGCCTCCTTCTTTTGGGACCCGACTGGTGTTGAGACTGAGAAGGCCTTACGGGCCGTCAATAATGGCTTCCGAAAGTCTCCCATTGTCTATACGTTTGTTGCCGTTGCCGTTGCTATTGTCCTCCTGAGCGGATTTGAGGATGGACGCAAGGCCCTTCAGCGCATTTTCTGGTGCCTTGACAAGATGCTTGGCGGAGCCCCTCATACTGTTACGCTTCCTGGTCCTCCCGGTCTTCCTCTCGTTGGAAACCTTAAGCAAGTGAGTTATGAATGAAAGCCTGGTCTGAATTCATCTGACTGTTGCGTCCAGATGGAAAAGGGCCATATTCAGAAGATCGGTCAGTGGACCAAGAAATATGGTGACGTGATCCGTGTTTCTCTCGGCGAACGTGAGGCAGTATGTTCTCCATCGTAGTGAAATGGTAGAAAGACATAAGAATTGACGCGCCGCTTCGCAGGTTTTCATCAATAGCCACAAGGCTCTCGCGCAAATGGTGGTCCAGCAGGGTCCCGCTTATCAGTCGCGTCCCACCTTCAAGCTCTATCACAGCGATTATGCGTCCTCTGGTATCTGGACTGTTGGCAGTAAGTCCCGCTAGATCCTTGTGGGCTTGACCTTTAGGCTCATCCATGACTCTCCACAGCCTCGCCCTACAGCGACCGCCTTGTTCACACTCGCAAGGCCTTTTCTGCCCAGATTGCTCCCCGTATCCTGCCCATGTACACTCCCGTCATTCACCCTAAGCTCAAGAAGCTCCTTGGCGACGTACTCGATATCAGCCAAGGTCCGGCAATCGACATGGCCGACACGCTTCACCGTTTTGGCACTGGCCAGGTCTCTGAGCAGCTCATGGGTCAAACTCTTAGTGACGAGGTAGTGAGAATGGTCGCCGAGAACGAGATAAATATCTGTTAGCACCCTATTAATTATATCTCAATGTCCTCCAGCGCTTGTTAGACTCACGCTCCAATTTAGTCCGTCAGCGCACCATTGCCTCACCCGCTCGAGACTATATCCCGGTCTTGCGCGCCGCTGGCCGGGCTCGCTACATGGCCAGCAAGCTTTTCGGTATTAAGGAGTGGGCTGTCGACGAGGAAGCGGAAAAGGCCCGCGAGTATCGCAGCATGCAGCAAGCCTATATTAACAAGATGCTTGGCGACCTGAAAGATCGCATTGCATCTGGCGACGAGACTCCCTCCATCCTGGGCAACATCTTTCGTCAAGGTCTCCTAAAAGATGAAGAGGTTCTCTTGGCTTCTTACACTGGCAGTATGTCTTCACTCCTTGTCATTTGTTTTGTCATATTACCTACTAGATGATGACCGCTCGTCAAAAGTCGCTGCTGGCATTAACCTCGGCTACTCGCTCACTTGGATCATCGGCTACCTCGCCAACAGGACCGATCTGCAGCAGAATGGCTTCGAGGCTATTCGTGAGGTGTACAACGGCGAACCACCTATGCCTCATGAATTCGACCGCGTCAAATACGTCAAGGCTCTGCATACAGTTAGTAACTCTATTCTCTCTCTTGGCCACCATCTCTGATTCCAGGGTAATACAGGAGGGTTCTCGTATTTTCTCGCCACTTCGTCTCGGCTTCCCCCGCGAGACCCTCGATGGCGCCAGTTACATGGGCCACAATATTCCTAAGCACACGGTACGTCTACTATCAGGCTGGAAGTCGTAACCTCAAGACAATTATAATTTTGCCTGTTCAGCTCGTCATCATGAACCTGTTCGCTGGCAACCGCGATCCCACCGCCTTCGATCGACCCGACGAATTCCTCCCTGAGCGCTGGCTGGACGGACGTAAAGGTCGCACCGACCTGTTTGGCGAGGGTGGCGACAAGCTCGGCGTCCCGCACTTGACCTACGGCGCTGGCCGCCGTGTCTGCCCCGGTATCGAAGGTAAGTATTGCTTCCCAGAATTGATGCGTGTTATGTACGGTCAACTGATCCGGCTTTTCTCAGTGGCCAACCGCGGTCTCTACTCGGTACTTGTACTCCTGCTGCATTTCTTCACCTGGGAGCGACAGACTCTTGGAGAGGAGAAGAAGCTCGTCTTTCCTCCCTTACGTGCTGAGCGTGAGTGCTCGCTCGAAATGGACGCCATTGCCGACACCGCGACGCCCACAGAGGCCCAGGCCATTCCATGGTCGGCCGGTATCAAGTTTCGCTGTCGCAATCCTGAGGGTCTTCGCGCCTGGCTCGCATCTGCAGACCATTGAGCTCTTATGTCCTCATCACGCTGAGAAAGTACCTGGAACCCTAGCCATAGTGCAAGAACCTATGCACAATGCAACATTTGAAAATACAATATAAATTGGAGAGTCATCAGTGTTTGTTAGATTGTAGATGGGGATCACGAGACCAAAGATGAGGATTGCTATTTCCCTTGCTTTTTTACCAAGCCGAGATGAGCTGCGGATTGATGAGACGAAACCTGGGATTGAAACCTTTTCCGTCACGGAGCTCTGATCTCTAGGATTCTGGCTTGGATTACTAAAGGCCGCCAATGAGGGAGTGAGGGCTTGTTGTAATACGAAGAGCAGTACATACGATTTTCGTCCGGGATGCTTTTCTCATCACTATTCTCATCGCTCTACTATGCGTGTAGAATCAGATGTTTTTAAAATCAATCAATCAATCACATATTCAAATTGAGATTTTTCAGCTTAATATCGCATAAAGGCGGAGCCATCTAAGGTATAGGGCCCGATTTTCATGCCGGGGTGAGGCTAGGGCTGGGGCACCTCTTTCTCTTTTTCTTGGCACCTAGAAGAAAGAAATGTACCCGCTGTCAAGATCATACAGCAAGGGTCCATTGTAGATGAATGACTAAGGATTCTTAAAATGAGGACTTATAGTACAGGAGAGATGTATGAGAAATAAAGAAGCAAGTCAACGCACTGACATCTTATTAACGCATCGACATCTGTGATGCGAGGGAGCGTTATAACAAGAGGTGGCATGGGGAATCACTCGTAACATGAAGGACTGCTGTACGGAGGTGGACACCGAAAGTGCGGGACACTTAGGGTAAGGGCTAACTGTAAGGCTGAGTGCTTGGCATGCTCAGTAGTTCTAGGATTTCCCACTACAGGGCCTCCTTCCGAGAGTAGGGTTAGGGCTGCCACTAGCGCTGTGAAGGACTTTTGATGCAGACCTATGATGAACATTTGCGCTTTTATCCTCAATTGATTTTATATACGAAGGTTAGCATCAAAATTTCTGAGCAGCGCTAAATCTCACTGCACAAACGTGTCTAGCATCTATCTGCTTCAAAAATTTATAGCACATGCTTAAAATTCGTTGATATAATAACGATTATATCTTAAATTTAATTAAATATAATCTTTTAATATATTATCTTTTATAGTTATATTTACTTTTCAAATATATGTTTTATTTAATGTACTTACATTAATTATGATATTATATATATTTTTTTTTTTGTGATATATGAACTTAGTTGACGCTTTAATGAAAATTAAACTAAAATGTTATAGATTTAAACAAAAAGTAATTTTAGATTTATTTATAATGTAAGAAATTCATGTTTAAAAAAATACGTTTCAGTGTGTTTTACTATTCAAATCACCAAACGCAGAGGTCAAGAAGACCATGGACGAATGGAATCCGCTTTAAAAGGAGTCTTATAGCGCTCTAAGGTGATTTCTAGGAAGATAGTGTCCCGTAAATGAAAGGTCGAGAGCGTCGTACGATGGGGTATTTCGCACTGCAACCACCATGTTCCTTACTCGAGAAGAGTGTTGCTGACTTTGAGATTTGAGCAGGAGCATAGCCATATACCAAGGTTCGGCGAATACATGTACACCGACATCTCCTCTTCATTCTTTGAGGGGGCCAAAGAACGATCCCAAATTTACTCTAATCGCATGAAGCATGCAGTATTAAACATTGAGGAAGACCGGTTGGAGCAAGGATTTGAGCCCGAGAATTTTTACATGGTTGTTTGTTGTCTCGTCCTGCACGCGACCGCTCATTTGAATACGGCGTTGCAAAACACGCGAAAGCTCTTGAAGCCCGGGGGCAAGCTGGTTCTTGTAGAATCGTCCAATACAGACTGCTCGAGAGCTTCATTCGTATTTAGCTTGCTACCCGGATGGTGGCTGGGTACCGAAAACAAGCGGACGTGGGGCCCGCTCCTCTTGGACGTCGAATGGCATGATACACTTCTTGCAAATGGTTTCTCAGGAGCCCGAAGTCTGTCTTCCAGACTCGCTTAAACGTCGACATACTTTCAGCGCCATGATTTCAACAGCTCTCGGAACGGTCAAACCAAAGGCAGCTGATCGGAAGACAAACATCATTATCTCACATAGCTCCCCGATTCAAAATCAGATAGGGCTGCTCATATCGAAGAAGCAGCCTTCCTGCGAGGTAGTGACTATTCAAGACATCCAATCGGGAACTCTCGAAAATATTTTCTGCATCTTCGTGTTGGAAACCGATAGTCCCTTCCTAGCCAGCATGAGTGGGAAAGACTCAGCGGCTCTCAAGATCTTGATCGCTTCAGCAGCCGGTATCCTCTGGGTCACTCAAGGATACGGCGAACGCGCGCAGAGGCCCGAGTTGGGGCTTGTGACAGGATTCGGTAGAAACGTGGGGTCTGAAACCTGGGGCAACAGATTTGTTGAGCTCGCTGTTGAAGAGAACTCGTCCTTTGATCAGACAGTTGACTGAATCATGAAGGTTTATCACGAGGGTCTTCTTCTTGACTGGCCAGAGTCCGAGTACAGGGAGAAAGATGGGAGGCTTTGTATTAGCCGAGTTGTAGAAGCCCAAGATGTCAATGTGAGGTTCGGTGCCAAAGCTCCGGAACAAACGCCAAAACAGCGAGAATATGGACTTCTTCCAAATCAAGCTCTAGAGCTCAACATAGGCTCCCCAGGATTGCTTGGTAGCTTCCACCTTAAGGACAACGGCCGCTTCGACATGCGCCTAGGAGCTGACGAAGTTGAGGTCAAGGTCCAAGTCACAGGAATGAATTTCAAAGATGCCCTCATTGCACTCGGACAGCTCCCTGGCAAAAGTCTCGGATATGAATGCGCCGGTTTTGTAAACCGAGTGGGCAAGGATGCCACATTCAGCCCTGGAGATCGAGTACTCTGCCGCACAACCACTGAAGCAAGCAAGACTTACGCTCGTGCCCATACAACTTCTGTGGCCAGGGTCCCACATGATGTCCCATTCCCCACCGCTGCTGCTTTAGCAACGGTGTTCTGCACAGCGTATCATTTCCTATTCAATGCCGCACGTTTGCAAGCCTGGGAGTCTGTGCTGATTCATTCTGTAGCCGGAGGGGTCGGTCAAGCTATCATTCAATTCGCCAAAAAGTGCTAAAAACAGACAAATTCACGACGGTCGGAACTGCCGAGAAGAAGGTATATCTCGTAGAAACCTATGAAATACCAGAGGATCATATCTTCTCGAGTTGAAACGCATCCTTTGCTGGACCGCTACGGCAACTCACCGAGGGAATGGATGTAGTTCTCAATTCCCTCAGAGGCGAAGGTCTACACGCGTCATGGTCTTGTATCCGCCCATTTGGTCGGATCGTTGAGCTCGGCAAAGCGGATATCCAGTCATCGCGTGGAAGCCTGCTCATGGTGCACCGTTTTCTCAGAATGCTACGTTTGCTTCCGTCGATCTCGGAATCCTGATGGATCAGGCCAAGCCGACGATGGCAGTTGTGCAATTATATCTCGCGGCCAAGATCACCGTTCCCCAACCCTTACACGTTTTAAGCGTATCCGAGCTCAAAAAGGCATTCCGATTCATGCAAAGTGGGAAGAATATGGGTTAAATCGTGGTTGAGATTCAAGCAGACGCCATCGTCCCGGTATGTTCATATATACTTCTTGAACAGGTTTCATAGCATCAATGGCTGATTCTCCCACCAGGTCGTACCCAGTCCAAAGTACACGTACTCATTTGACGAGAATGCGACTTATGTTATAGCCGGAGGCTTAGGTGGGCTTGAAAGGAGTATAACCCGTTGGATGGTAGGTTGGAATGATTTCATCCTACTGTCTAGGTCTGGCGCTAAGAGCAAAGATGCCACTGATCTGGTCAGCGATATGAGCCAATGTGGTGTTTGGATTGCGGCACCATCTTGCGATATAAGCACAAAGGGAGCAATTTTGAACGTGCTCAGAGATCAAGAGCATCAAATGCCACCAGTCAAAGGATGCATTCAAGCCTCCATGGCTCTAAAGGTGAGTCCTTTTCAAAGGCAACAAAGATCGTTCTGATAGACTTTCAAAGGACGGACTTGAGCAGAGAGAACTTCGACGCCACCATCAAGCCCAAGGTACAAGGCTCATGATATCTGCACTAGCATCCTCCCCAGCATCTGGAATTTTCCGTCCTGCTCTCTTCAGTGGCCGGTGTGACTGGAAGTCGCGGCCAAAGCAATTATGCGGCTGGAAATACATACCAAGACGCGCTCGCACGCCACGGAGTCTCCCCAGGCGAAAAATGCGAAAAGTGTATCTCTTTGGATCTTGGGTCTATCCTGTCCACTGGTTTCGCTGAAGATATGGACATGACTGAGGCTTTGGAAGCGGACGGGTTCGTCGGCATTCGGAAGTCTGAGCTTTTCGCCTTGCTGGACCACTGCTGTGATCCATCCCTTCCCCTCCGTACAGCTCAGAACTGTCAAATCGTAACGGGGCATCAGCGGTATCGAGTCTTCAAAGGCCGATAAGCTGGAGAAGGATTACTGGGCCAAGAAGCCCTTGTTCAGCATCTTGAAGCAGAAACGCGATGTCGACACTTCGACAAGCGGTAATCCGGGAGGCACTGTCGATTACGCGCACTTGTTGACTAGTGCCGAATCGCAGGCGGCAGCCGAAGACACCGTCGTGGAAGCTTTGAAATCGAAGCTCTCAAACAGTCTTTCGGTGCCCAAGGAGGACATCGATGCCGAAAAGGCGATATACAGTTTTGGCATCGACTCTTCAGTCGCGCTCGAGGTGCGGTATTGGTTCATGAAGGAGATGAAAGCCAACATTCCCATCTTCGATATCATGCAGAATCAGAGTTTGCTTGCGCTGGGTCAAGTTACCGCTGGCAAGAGCGAGTATCGTGGGAAACGTGACTGTGTTCCCGATGGGGAGCAACGACCAGGATGTGTCCCAGATTGAGAGTGGCGCAAGTATGCTACTGGTGTAGATTTGATTGCAGACCATATTCGGCTAAGCGTTCAAGACCGCACATCTCCATCTTTCTAGGTAGGTATTAAGACTCAATCCACTCACCTTCAAACCGTCTCCCAACGCGCATCTCTCTACTGGTCATCAAATCCTGCTGTGGTACCATCATGGCTTGCATCGCACGCTCACCAGGTGCATATTACCTCCCCAGCTGCGTTTGCTGTTGTCGTAGGGGATGGAAAGAAATAGTGGTCAAAGTTTAGAGGTGTAGAGAAAGGTCAGGCTTTATTATATGGACTGGAGCTCTCAAATTGGAGACTGTTATATTTTCCATCTCCTTTCTGGTACGGCGCGTTAGAGTCGACAGGTTCATGTAATGCGTCCTTCCTATTCCGGCGGCTGGAAAGGCATGGGTTCGAAGGAACGAAGAAGACAGCAGTCATGTACGAACTGAGATCGATTCTCTTGCAGGAACGAAAGCGGGAACTTTTATCCCGAGTTCAAGGTTCGTTGGGTAGTGACAGTCCGCGCGCACCACTGTCTCTTTCGATATCTGCGTGGTGGATTTTCTCCCAAGCCCAGTATCAAATGTGACTTTTGAGAGGTCGACTGCGATTCGCTGCAATTGATCTCGGATAAAGGGACTCCGTCCTTTGGACAAACTGTGGATGTGTGACCGTATTTATAATGAAAGAATTGGGTATCTCAGCAGAACGGATCATCTAGGGTCAACCTAACGCAATGCAAGCATCACTCATGCTCCTCTAATCTATCTCCTCCAAATCACTGCCTTCTTTCCCTGTCAATTCATTCTCAGATACCAATATCCCCACCAAACACTCCCCCAACATGTTCTCCCAACTTACCCACGGATGCACCTCATTGAACAACCTCTCCCCATCTCCCACCTTCCCAACCCCCCTCATCAACTCCCCTACTCCTCCCGGATGGAATTTCATATATGGCGTCAGATTATACACCTTTCCCTGCCAAACCCCCCACGCATCTCTCCCTTTGCGCCCATTGTGCCAGTCTAAAGCGGATGGCGGTACTCGTATAAGTTGTGGTGGCACGTCGGCGCCGCGGAGGAACGTAGGGGTGGGAGGGTTGGTGGTTAGGTGGGCCCAATCAAGGGGGGAGTGGCCGGGGTCGAGGAGGACTTTTTTGGAGGGACGCGTAGAGGGGGAGAGGGTGGAGGTCGAAAGGGAAGAGGTTGGTGGGGCAAGAGAGCGGGAGCGCGGAGCGCGCAGGGTGGAAGCTATTGAGGGGGATGGTCGAAGGGTTGTTGAGAGAGTGGGAGCAGCTCGGAGGGTGGAAGGGGGGTTTGGCGGAGGTGGCATGAGGGTGACTTCTGGTTTCCGCTTTGCGTTTGAGCTTGGTCGAGGGGGCGGTGGCATTGCGTAGTTTGGAGAAGGTGGCGACATGCCCAAGGGAATTGAGGTTTCCGGGTTCGTATCACACGTAGTAGCATTCGTAGCTTGACGGTCCTTCTGGAAACCACCAGGCGTATTACCTTTTTCGTTTTCCCCACCATCAAGCGTCACTTTTGGTATCTCAAGTCTATTTCTAGCTCCTTCATCGTCTTTTTCGGGCTCTGCAATTAGCGATCTTGCGCCGGTCTTCCCTGGGTCTTGTTTGTCAGTCCGTGCTGAGAGCAGCGCTGACTGGTACCTGTATATGATCACTGAGACTGAGAGAAGCAGTATCCCGAGTCCAAACAGCACCATAGCAGACTTGTATCGTCCCAATGTCTGTAAAAAACAATAACGAATTACTATGTTGGTGATGTCAAGTATTCATGGCACCAAAGTCTTGATCTCCGGGTAGCTGAAGTGAATTATTTCTCGACTGCTTCGAGGCCTATTGAACTATCAAGTTTCATCACTACCTGTATCTACGCTATCATGATCATCCGGTTCCTCACTCGCTATTCGCGGGCATTCATCCCTTCATCTACACGTTCCGCCGTCTCGTCCGCGCATCCCTGTCGCCAACTTCGACCCTTTCCCTCCATTACGCAACCACATCTCCGCTGCCACTTCGCAGCCAAGACCTCCGCCGACGAGAAAGTGGAAGAATTACAAGAATTGTCGGTGTCTACGCCCTAGCCAAATCCCCTGTTTACATATTGACATAAGCCACAGATACGCAACAGCAAAGGACGAGTTCGAAATAGCCTCCGAAGAAACCGAGAAGAAGACCGTTTACGCAGCCGACGACAGGGCTGCTGCCGAGGAAGAATTGGCAAATTTCAAAGAGGCTTATGAGAAAGCGCTTAAATCGACGGATGGAGAGCAGATAAAGAACAGAATTGGGTCAAGAGTGAGAGAATTGGAAAGAGCGGTAGAATCGATGATGGAGAGGGCGATGGAGGACTGAAAGGGCGAAGATGACAAGGAAAGAGCGTGAAGGTGGGGAAGCTGATATCTTGCTTGGTTTATATATTCATGCGATATAATCCAGCAAGATGATTTTGAAAGACGAATATCTTGAAGCTGTATGAGAATGTGAATAATGCAAGCTGAAGCAGATGTGTGCCAAAACTAGCTTCAGTTCTGCAAGAAATGCTCCATCTATTCATCTCCCCTTCTTCTTAAATCTGAACTTCAGCTCATCCTCGCTGTCACTGTCCGAGTCCTGCACTGCAAACGTTTTCTGCTTTTTGGCTGGGCCGCCGTTGGCCTGGCTAGCAGCCGGTCGCTTCCCAATCACATGTTGAGATCTATTGCTGTTCTCGTCCGTTTGCTGAGTCCGTTCCTGGCGCCGCGTAATTCTTGGGGCGCCGTCGTCAATGGACTCAGGTAAATTTCCGTCAACAGCAAGCTCGGAGGGTACTTCGACTACTTCACTCTTCGCTGTAGCAAACGGTTGGCTCTGCGACTGAGATTGTGTAAGGCGCTCCTTCTCCCTGCGCTTCTTCTTCGTCCCCTCGCTTCCCTGCCAATATTCGTCTCCAATCCCATAGTCCTTCCTCTTAACTTCTTCCAAGGGCACGATGACACTCTGGCCACGCCTCGCTGGAATGCCTTCGCCTCGCCGCCGGAACTTCTTGAAATTCTTCCTGCCATTCCAACGCTCATCCCATCGGTTGTCTGTGGGGCCATCAGCTTCTCTTCGCTGTGCTCGTTCTGAACGCTCAGGGACGTCCATCGGCTCGACAACTGCAAGTTTCTTCATCTCTTCAATGCTCATCCCATCTATTGTGTCTCGAGGGTTCTCTTCATCTTGTCTAGCTGCCTCTTCTTTTTCTTCTTTCTCTCGTCGCTCACGCAGTGCATCTTTGATGTTGACTTGTTTTGGTGGTTGCCGCATTTTCTCCTTTTTAGCCTGCTTCTGGGATCTCTCGACCAGTAGCTCACTCGAGATACCATTTCGCTGAGAAGCTTCAGCCTCTTCAATCCTTCGTCTTTTCATGGCCGTAGCAGCTGGCAACAGATCGTCCATCATCTCATCTGGGTCAACTTCTTCCAAAGCTGACGCGGGTCGTTTTCTCCAATTTGTGGCCTCATTCTCGCCATCGTCTTGGTTCTCAGAGTCAACATCCATGGCAGAATCCGCAAAAGCAGCACCATTGGAATAATGTTGTGACCTTCCACTCGGCGGTGCACTCTCCATCTGCGATTCAATAGGCACAGGTCGAGAAGATGATGGTACTGAAGATTCATCGTCATCGTCAGCGCCAAATCCTTTAAAGCGGCTAGTGATGTTTCCTCGAACACGAGCTCGTCTTGGGGCGGGCTTGGAGACCTCTGGCTGAGCAGGCGTTTCGACTGGCATGACATCTTCTGCCGGCGCTGCTGGTGCAACAATTTCGTTATTTCTCGGTGCCGACTCTTCATAGTCCACTTCCAATGGCCTTCTCAAGATGCTGGCATCATTCAACAATATGGCCTCAATGAATTCGCTTTGTTCGATCAGACGTTGGCCGAGAGCTAGAGATACTATCGTATCCATTTCGGCTGCCCAATCTGCGAACTTTTCCTTCAGCCTGAATCTGACGACCACTACACCCTTGCCCTCGCTTCCATCTTCAAATTCTCCCAGGCCTTTTTCTCCAGCCACGCTCTTTACATAGCCTACAATTTCCTCGGCCGTCGTCTTTCCAGGATCGGGAATGAATGAGAGAGCTTTTCCGCCACCGTTTGTAATTGGAGCTTGTAGTGTCTCGAACTGAGTCGCGTCCAAGAACACAAATGTATAGCCATCGAATACACTGCTACGCTCCGTATTTGGTACAAAGTCTTCGGATGGTCTTTCGCTGGGTTCCTTGCTCTTCGCTGGCAGATGCTCTAAAGCATTTGGCCAATTGGCGTCGAAGTCCTCCTCGAGTGGCGAAAGACTCTCCAGCTCATCGAGGTTTTCAGGGGTGGTTGCGTAGACGAGAGCGTCGATATAGGTTTCAGTAACGATGTATTTGCCATTGATGAGAGCCTGTAGGCCTTTGGCAGTATTTCGTTTGGTACTGACAACATGTGTGGTTACGCCAATCATGTAGGGTATGACAACCTTAGTATCGAGGTCCTCGAGTCTATTCCGGTAATTGACTAATGGGTCCTTGCCGGCCTTCATCTCTTTCGAGGTCAGCGAGAAGGTGAAAACAACTGGTTGCCATTTTATACTGGGTTTTCATTAGCTTCATCGCCTTTGATAGGACCACCGGCCTTACCGAAAGATATGGCAGGACTTTCCCAGCCGAAATGTGTGTTCACTGTCCTTCAACACTCGCTGATTTTCCTTGATGCGGATGCCGTCAACTTCCGTACCAAATTTTGTGGCCTCATCTTTGAGTGCAATCTCTGATCGAGTATGTACAAGTGACTGCGGCAGTCAGAGGAAGTCCTAGTAATTCGATCATGAGTGGAACTTACTCCATCCCCTAGCTTGACCGCGGATACAGTCAAGGTAAGGTGCTGCCGAGAGACTGTCTTCTCATCCTTGAGCTGGAAGCTTTCTATGAAATGTGAGGTCTAGCATGGCGGACAGATGCAACTAGATTGCATAGGAGTCTGCATACTGTTCTTTCCCCTAGACAGGTCAAGCGTTCTCCCGAACAGATACTTCTTCCCCGGGCGTAGCCATATTCTCTTGTCTGTGCGGCTTGTCAGATTAATGCTCACAGTGCTGTCAATGTTCAGACTCACTGTCTAGAATGTTGCTATCACATTCCAAGGTCCACATTGTGTGGTAGGCTGTGGGGGAAAGCAATTACGCGGGATGGATCCCGACGCGTCTCATCAAATAGAGGATTACAGTGAGGGTTGTAGTTCCTCTGACCTCTTCATGAGGCTCATGAGGCGCTCAGCCATAAAACGTCTCCCTTTACAAAAGCCTGCAGGTAGTGTGTCGGTGTGATATAACACGGGGGATTTGAGTACGAGTGTTTACAGAACTCTAGGTTCATTCATTTTAAGTCCGACGCTAAGCCAAAGCCCGCGCGTAATATCGCGCTAGCCGCCAATTGAATACTCGCAGTTTCCATTTGTTCTATTACTCTATAAAACTTTTGAATCGCGTGTTTGGAGCTCATTCTGGAGTGGCGACCTATGTGTTTTGCAGACTATATGAGTTTCTGTTCGCGAGCTTTAAAAGGGGTGGATATGGACAGAAACCTTTTGCTCATTGGACTGCTTGTCCCCCTCACAAGCTGCATCTGGGGCCATCCTTCCCGAACCCTGCCTTTCTACACATGATGTTGGTGCCTTGTATCTCTTCGGACACTTCAAGCTGGCCGAGTGATGGTCTTATAACTAATGTTACCTCGTTGTCGCCTGCTTAAGCACCCAGCATCTTGCTCGCGCATTTTCGGACTTGTATGGCTCTAGGGTTTAGTACAGCGCAATGCAAATTACCGTTCATACTAGGCTCTGTCCGTCTCTCCAGCAAATCCTCCGACTCTCTTCAGGTGTCCGATTACATTACTAATGGTCAGACGGACACGGGAACAAAGAGGTCATGGAACGACACGAGGTGTTTGTGTAAAAAGAGCTGGAGAGCATTGGAAATACACACTTGAATTTGAGCTGTTAGCATGCATTGCTTCAGCTCAAGAATCTGTGGGCAATTTCTAGATCTGGAGTTTATACCGATGTGCAGAAACCCGAATAGTTTCAACTGTGTCCCGCGGTAATTTTGGCCAGGTCTGGAGGGGAGCTTCGCCCGTCGACGTGGTTACCTTGTCGGCCATTGTACAAGCGGATCTACTCATTAAGAGCTTTATTTCGTTTTGGAAAGTGGGGTCATGACGTGCCTCCTGGTCCTGTCTACTGTTTTTTTCACAATTATTACAGCAAAAAATTCAGAGGAAGCCTCTAGCTAATCACGGGCTCTCTTGTTGAATCGTACATTTGACTTCACCGAACCCGATTAGCCCTGCAGTAGTCACAGCTGTTTGAGCTCTCATCACCTAGCAAAGCCTGATGAGCGGTTCGTTTGTTGGTACGGTGACAACAACATGTCCCGAGGTTCAATTCCACTTTCTGCTCCATTCCTGGCATCAGGTCACGTCGATGTCAAACCCTATAGATCTAACGCTCCGGAAGTGACGAACTCTTGGGGAAAAGATGACACGGTGTTTGAGAAGGTTGCACAAGCTATTGGGCTGCCTAATCCTGACCGATACGGGATCAATATCGGGAACTACGCGAGCACGCCCTACTATAGTGATTAGTGACTGGTAGACAATCCTCACCCGAAGATGCTCGAGCTGCGTCATGTCGCCTCTAAAGATGGAGGAGGTTGGATTACCGTCTCGGTCAATGCAGATGTTTAGCATTTGGCATTGCAATAGAGTTTTCAGAGCAACTACGCAATCTGTCGGATCAGAGTTTGCGGGAAACATGGGAGAACATGAGAAGATGAGCAGGTTTGGGAAGGAAACGTTTGAGATTTGAATGCCAAATGCACAGGGATCTATGTGATCTATAACGCACCCAAGAGTTGCATTGTTCCTGGCAATTTGTCGGCTATTCGGCAAATGCAGATGTAAAGCGCAAGGCTCAGCAAGCTTCTGTCCCTCACTCCTCCCCTGCGTATGGAGCTCTGCAGTCCATGTCTTAGACCTTCAGCTAGGTTGAAAATTGGTCGGTCAACCGCTGCTGATTCACGCGGGCAGTATGTCGCGCCATTACCGTCTTGCAGCCTGTTCATTGGATATCGTCTCACGCCTTCGGGGTTTTATACGCGCATACATCAATGCTGGGCGCATCCTCTGGATCTATTAACTTCTTCGTATTCAGACACAGGTATGTTTAGGGAACCATGTTAAAACTAGCAGACTGTCCTACATCTGTCAGTCAGACAAGGACTGTTCTCGCCGTTAGGCTCAAATGATATGCGAATCTGTTTTCACGAGATGTCTATCCTCTCTCTCTGCCGGTTCCTCGTGTTGGCTCAATCCTTGCGTTTCAGCGTTGCAACGCTACCATCTCTAGACACCAGCTCATTGCCACAACCCACTGTAGCGGCAACACCACTCTTCGAGCTCAACGGTAACTTTACATTGCTGCCGTCCCCAGTAATCTCAAAGTGAGTCAGTTTGAATTAGAGAGTCCGGGGGATTGCGAATTGACATAGAATTAACATGACCTAGACTCCGCAACACCTCCAACGACATATTCCCCCCAAACTACCTCATCCCCAACACCAACCCCCTCATAATCCTCGCAATCAACCCCACCCGCCACGACCCTGTCAATCACCATATGCTGACATATATGATCATCTACGCTCTTGACTCTCTTGTCCAAGACACGATCCAATTCCGTGGTAACAAGCCGCTACCCGAGGACGGTATGGGTTTCAATTCCAACAACGCGGCCATCTTCGCAAACAGCTATTCCCCCGGTACGCGGGACCTTACATATGGCACAATGGCGACGCTACTGAGAGGGATATGGGAGATTACGGCGCTCTTTGGTTCTCATGAACTGGATATGGAGGTGTATAGCGGCCGCCAGGACGAGGCGCACTATTGGGGGCATATTGCGCTGTCATCGACGGCAGGTTCTGATGATTCAGAATAACGCGGGGAAAATTAATGCCTCGAGGGAAGACATAACTCATACGAAACCTGAGGATTCAAGGAATGGAAATAGATTTAAAACATTGCTCGTCAAGATTTGACCACAACGATCCTCGGATAAGTTGGCCGATATGCAAAAGAAAGCAAAGTACAATGACAGTATACTGACCAGGTGTACGAATCAAGGCCAACACCAAGAGTCTTGAGTCGAGGCTGTCAACCAACTCCGGCGTGATCAGTCTCGACAAACTCCGCCGCTAACCTAATCCCCGCAAACGCCAAGACTGAATCCAGGAACCGCGTTCGTTGCCCCTCCGACTCCGCCTGACAAAACCCAAACCCCACACTCAAAGCATTTCCTCAATAAACAAGCACCCCCGCCCAACACAAACCGCAAAAACTTGTAAAATACCAACTATCAACATGGCCGACGAAAACACCGCCCCCTCCGTCGACGAGACGCCCCTCTCCCCCATCGAGCGGCAGGAATCTCTAGAAAAACACCTACAGATGCGTCCCGACGCCCAAGATCTCAAGAACAGAAACATCCTACGCGATACGAATGCCGCGCCGTAACGCAACCCCCCCCCTCTCCCCCCTGTTTTTTGAAAACCGGGCATCTCAGAATCCGAGCTAGCTCGCTGATGGGGTGGGGAAAGCAGGGCGATACAATCCACCCAGCTGGAACTGGAGCGCCAACAAGCCACCGACAGCTTGAGGAAAGGGTTGGAGAAGCGTCCGGAGAGGGAGGAGCTGATTGAGCGTAAGATAGATAGATTCCAAAGAACTTTTCCCCCCCCGGGGTGGTCCAGCCTCTCTACATATTGCAAGGGAACCCCCAAAATGGACTGACACGACGAGTCTTCTTAGGGAACATCCTTCCCGACTCCAACGCGGCCCCGGCCATACAGGGCCAGCGGAAAGAGTTGGAGAAACACATGCGAGCTGATAATCTGGAGCAGAAGCTGCAGCAGCGGCCTAAACCGGCGGAGCTGATGAAGGAGGGGATATTGGATGAAGATCCTACCTCGCCTGTAAAGGAGTGAAGGGGGCTGTCGAAGTGCGGAATATAGGAAGAATGGCATAGCATTAGCAGGGGGGGAAGGGAAATGGAAGGGACAGAAGCAGTCTGAGATGTCAATTCAGCATCTTGCCATACTTGTATAGGAGATGCATGAAAGGAGCTCTGCATGATCGATTGCTCAATCCGGTCAACTTCTCGCTAGCCTTTGGCAAGGATCGTTGTGTCATGATTCAATAACTCTCCACCTCTCCCCTTCTCTCCTCCCCCACATCCATAACCCAACCCTTCGGCCTTTCCCTCCCCCTCACAATCATCCCGTACACCGCACCCTCCACCTTCTCCACACAAGTCCTCATGACACCCATCTTCCCAACCGCCCGCCTGCCCGCCCCATCCAAGCCTTCAAAGCTAGCCCTCAGCTGTCTCAAATCAGTCAAAATATCTCTGCCCTCCCCCCCGCCTTCCTTTGCAGCTCCTCTCGGCAGCGCCCCATTCGTAGCCATGCTCGTAATGGCAAAGCGCATCAACTCCCCCACCAGATCAAACAGGCCCAGGACATAGTCATCTTCCGTCAACATTATCCCTCCCGGTATCCTAGCCTGTGCTTCTTCCCAGGACATCAACCGCTGAGTCTCCAAGTAGTGCTGGAAGGAGACAGCTTCCATGTATTCCTGAATCCCCGATGAGATCTGAGACTGGTAGCGCCACGCATTCAGATCTTGGAGGTCGGGAGCCACAGAGGTGAAGAGCTCGGTGATTCTGGATTGGTAGGAGGAGATTTCTTTGGACACGGCGGGTGGGAGCGGGGTTTGGAGTTGGCGGACTCTAGACGTATCATACTCAGCGATTGCAAATTGATCGGTTAAGGGGGCAGAAGGGGGGGCGGGGATGGGACATACCGCTGGAGCGAGAAGATCCTAGCGAGCTATGAGCACTGACTCTCGCTCCTCCGTTCCCCAATGGCATAGCTCACATCTTCTTGCTCAAAGCCGTGATATCTCTCGATGCTTTGATTATTCTCTCACGGCGGTCATGATGTTCGTCGAGCTCGCTGCGAAAGGTTGCGAACATGGCCATGAAGGGCGAGACTGGGGGTGGAAGCTCGGTCATCTCGTCGTCGCTGCGCGGGTGCTTGATGCCTGCCATTGCTGGCTAGGATACAGGAAGATTGATGGCGAGCGGAGGAGTTCAATCAACGGCAGGCCGGAGTTTTACCGTAATCCTTGTGTGTTGCAGCCTTCCCGTGGGTAATCCTCGGATTGATTCCCAAAAGGGTATAATTGAGGTGGCTGTAGCGATACACGTCTGAGGACTGAGGCAAAGAACGGCCTCACAGGTACCCCGTACATACATATAAGGGCAGCAGTTGCGTCCCTCGCGGTCCCAAATACATCTTAGGAAAGCAGTTCACCAGACAAGGGAGTTTGGATGGCAATGCAAGTTATGCTAACATCTAAAAATACATGGAAGGCGGTTCATATTTTGTAGTACGCCTGTAGCTCCGAGGCTTGGGCAAGGCTTTCGCCGATGTCCAAATAAGCCCGCACAGTCAAAGGTGCTTCATGCTCGATCACCATGACGCCGGTCAATCTCCCGACGCTGATTATGCTGCTTCACAGCTAATGCCATGAATAGATTAGCATACTTTTGTTCATCCGAGAGACTGAAGACTTACCATCACAACTCCAATTCCTCCTCTCCTAGAAGCATCGACGTTATTCTTGGCATCGACACCCCCTGCAATGGGCGCCGTTCGGTAGTTGTAGAGATAGTAGTGCAACTGGCCGTCTCCTGCTCCAAACTTGAGCGATTCTAGGAACAGTGGGTTGTCCAAAAGAGTAAGGGCGTTGAAGACATCAAAATTGAGCTATGGAACATGTAAGCTTGGCCGCGTGCAAAGTGTCCAATTACAGCGTACCTTCTTGGCAAGTATCAGGGCATCAGTCATCAACATTGTCATCCTCTCCTTCAACCCCTTTTCTTCCTTCGCAAACGCTGTTTCCGTAGCATAGTAGAACAAATATGCTGCCCTGACATTATCATGCTTTTGGTTACCGATGACGGAAGACTCAAGGCAGTAAAAGGAGAAGAAATCGGTGATCTTGTTCGTGTTGGGATCTTCGACGACATAGCTCCATATGACTTGTTCAGCAGCGCTATCATCGTGAAGCAGCCAATGCTCGACTTCTTCACGGTCGAAGACAGGTGCCATAGTGAAGCGTTTCAAGTATCTCTCAAGCAGGTCTCGCACAGCATCGGCATCTTTTTTTTGCATTGGCCGTAGTCCTGATGTCAATGTTGAGCTGGGTAGATGAAACCGCGTGATCTGTCGAGCCTTGGTTGAGTTCGAGGGAAGGGGAGAGAAGCCAACTTCATAAAGTTTGAGCCAATCTAGGCTTCGATGGAAGTAACGACATGAGCTGACAGGCTTGGGAAGAACAATTCCGCCAGTGTAGAGACCTTGGAAGATACCTAGTACATAACTTCTTCGAGTAATCTCTTGAATCAGGACAGGGGCGAGGCGTTTCGAACGGAGCTTTTTGTGTATACACAGAAAGTTCACTTCGGTGCTTGTAAAGGCGTTCGATCGAACACGGAGAGATACCGGCACCCCAGATATGAAAGCGACGAGTCTTCGAGACTTGGTTGCGCGGACACCGACATGCCATTCTTTTCGCCAGCCAGGGGACTTGAGCGCCCAGTTGAGAAAGGATGACGAGTAGTTGAACCGGAACATGGCCTCATCATCCTCCACATAGTGCCCAGTCAGCAGGTCGTAGACCTCTTCCAGCTCTTTCTCATCCAGGAGATTCATGGTAACCCACTCAAACCCCTCCAACATTGGCGGTGGTTCTTTGGGGACCCTTTCCGGATCGATGTCCTTGATCTGACCCTCTTCCACTTTTTGTGCCTCATCGAAGCGAGGGACGGGCTGTGTTTGCCAAAACTTGTAGGAGGCCATGTCCTTCTGATTCTTCCCACTCACGGACATTCCAGTAAGTAGATCCGCCACATCCAGCTTTTTCAAAGTCTCAGCAGCCTCTTCCTTGTCCATGCCGGCCACTTCACCCTTCAACGACGGGTTCATCTCCAGCAGCTGTTCCGCCATTCCGCTTGTAAGCTTACTCGCAGGATTAGTGGAGCTACTAGGCGCCTCCTTATCTTCATCCTCGTTCTTGCTTACGCCTAACGCCTGTTTCAACTTGGCTTTCTTTGACTTCTTTCTTTTGGCTGCGGAGCTTGCAGCTACCGCGTCCGAGTCTTTGTTGTCTGGGGGCTCGACTTCTTCAGTGCTGTCTTGGTCGGCGGGGCAGTCAGCAGTTGGGTCGAAAACTTGCTTCGCAGCCTCTTCGTCGGCTTTGGGGTCGATGACCTTTGACTCCTCCATCTTCGGTGGTTGCTGAGTGTGAGAGCTTGGTGAGATGTGGGGAAACCCTAGAATCTAGCCGAATCCGGAATCTACGGGGAAGGCTGCACTATCTTAGCTTTGAATGGCAATTTACAAGCAAAATTTACAATTTCTGGGACGCATGTTGGCTCGTTCAATGGCCCTTGAGCTCTTTGTATTGCTACTTTGCAATGACTAGCGAACTACGCAGCACCGCAGAACACCCGCAGCAAACCCCCTACATTTCATAGTCCGTCTGGCCCAACACTGTCCGTCGATTCGAAAGGTTCAACCGCTGGCCCAAAGATTGCCCGCTGGTCAGGCGTAATGAAGGCTGCACGCGTGGAGCGAGGGGGAAGAGCCCTCTACACAGAGTACGGAGTCAGCATTGCTATTCGAGGCAGGACATGGATTTGTAAGACAGGTCTCGGGAGTAGGAAAGTCTTCTTGCTCCTGAAACATGTCTTACGACTCAACTTCAATACCAAACAGGAAAGATCATATCAGAAATGAACTTACATAATTTGGCGGAGGTGGTGGCGGCGGAGGAGGAAAGCCAGCTTTGAATTCGTGTTCGTCTTTGAGGTTTGCTTGCTCGTCGACAGGCTCAGATTTGATGTTTGACTGGCACGTGACTTTAGCGATATAGGGCTTTGAGACAGTATAAAGCCTTACATTGTCCATTGTTGTGATACTGCAAGCCAAAGTAGCGGTGTTGTAATGATATGTTCGCGGTGATCATGCACAGTCCTAGATGTTGAAAGGAAAACACTGGATGCTCAAAGTAGGATCCTGTGCCCAAAAGCTCGGCGTCACCGCGGGCAACAGCCATACAGTACTACACACCCGCACTTTCCATGTAAAACGCATTGAACACTGCTTTGGCCACCACAGGATAAGTAACGATACGGTTATGACCTTCAAGATTGGTGAGCTATCGCAGTAATATCGGTCAACTTTCGTAGACTGTGATAATTACCTCCATGCTTGACAATATCCTGCCTAATCATCTTTCTTCCACCGTCCTCTTGAATTGTATTCCAGAGATTAGTCCACCCTGAGTCGCCAAAATCAATGCTTGTCTTGACAGCATCCATCTGCGCGAATGTTAGGCCCTCCACACTAGTGGCATTTGCAGCTGCATAAAACAGTGTATTCGAGTGAGACCATGGTATGTCATAGTCATTTTTGGCGTGGATCAAATGCACATTGACGTTTTTGCTTTTGCTGACCAGATTCGCTAGCCTTACGAACGTGAACCATGTCTCTTGGATACGTTTGGCAAAGAATTGGCTGAGGAAAGGATAAGGTCTCAAAGGCGATAGAATCGGGATTAGGCCACCAATAGTGTACGACGACATAAGCGTTGGGACGTCGGAGAAGGCTGCACACAGTATCAAGCATTTGAATTCCACGGCATATTCAAGAGTAAAGTGCTCTGCCACAGCCGTTGCGACGGCAGAACCGAGGCTTTGACCGACGATGACTATCCTCTGCGGAGGAATTTGGGCAACTTCCATTGCATATTTTACCAAAGAGATACCGTCGGTGATAAGACCGGCCTCAGTCGGACTACCTGTAGATCTTCCGTACCCGCGATAATCTACGGTCAGTACATGAATCTTGTCGGAGGCGCCGGCAGTGATTGCACGGTATGTATCGGTTCGCCATCCTTGAGCTACAGTACCTGCATTGCCATGGACTGTGTCTCATAAGCAGAATGACTCTATTCCTAAGCCCAGTCTTACTTACAATAGATTATGAGGCGGCTCTCAGAATTCTCAGCCAGAAGCTTGAAAGCCCATGATTTTTCATAGTCCTCAGCTCCGACAGGCTGTCCAATCAGAGCTCTCTCATTTTCGGCATACAAAGTAAGAGGAAGGATATGCCATCCCCAAAGCACCTCTCCATCTGGAGTTCTAATATCGAATCGCTGCACCTGGTTCTCTATGCCTGATTAGAGTTGGGATTACGAAAGCTGGGATAGAAGATCTACTCAAGAATCCAAAATGTTCGGGCTTGTTTGGGTCATGCAACCATGTTGTGTGTACTCTGTGTGCATAGAACGCTCTGCCCGTGTATCAGTTCCGAACGGGGTGAAGTGGTGTATTCCAAGCTTACTGTCGTTGGATCCAGCCGTTGAGTAGGAGGGAGATGAATGCAAAGTACAGACCACCGGCGATTGCAAGTGACCAGTATGCCTTTCTGAAGATAGGCGCAATGGCCATAGGATGTTAGGTAGGAGGTGATAAGTGCGCTGATAGACCCAGGGTTTTTCTAAGAGAACGGAGAGCTTCAAGTCGCATGTACAGAGTACGGTAACGTTTATTTGGCTTGCCGTCGCCAAGCAATAAGAAAGGGTCTCACCTTATAGATCGAGAATTAGCCTTTTTAGGAAGGTACGCTAACGGGTGACAATTGCGCTAGTGTAAAACCTCCGACGACCGGCTGTTCGAGGACTATCCGGTATCAGAGACTTCAGGACTACAAGGGCCAGATCAGAAGTCAAGGCCAGACTCATAGAGTTCAGGGCCCAGACCAACATCAGCATTCTTCCTCCTTCCTTCGAGATCCCACCTAGATCCATCAAGTTCCACAACCTGATCGGCATCCGCTCGCCGGACATCCTACGCGCGGCCCGCTCCAGCTCTCAAATAAAGAAATACACAAATGCACCGTCAATTAAGAAACGACCGCCATATCTCAGCATTTCCCCAGAAACTACGCTATGAACGTCTCCTCTCTGCTGCAAATAGTCGTCGCTCCGGCCTTGACGGCCGTCGGTGCTGCCAAGGATCTGCAGCTGCCGTCACAATTGTGGGCGCCATGAACACCATCCTTGCAGGATTGCTTATCTGTCTCAGCGGGTAGGAGCTACGGGGCCGAGTGGAGTCATGATAAAAACGGTTGCACGTCTTGAACGAATAGATCGAGAAACAAGCACGAGGGTTCTTGCGCCCAGATTGTCCCTGGGATGTCGATAAGGAGATTGAGAGGGTTTGAACGAAGTACAAGAAGGTGAGGCAGATGGTGTAATATGGCCAACCAGGAAATGCGTTACTAGCGCGGGGTGCCAGCACGACGTTGTTTGAAATGGCGGACACCAGTCCCAGCGATGTCCCATTGCGACAGAGTCGAAAAGAAAGAGTCTCACATGACTGCTTCTGCTGGTGCCACCACAGGGCTTTTTGGGGGAGTGGAAGTGCGGAATAAGAATCCTCTCTTTATGACGGCGGGGGAAACAAGATTAGTCAAGCTTCTTGCAGCCGACTTCATTACCTGTCAGAACGATGACAATAGATCAGCGGTAAGCAAAGTCACTTTGGACAATCCCATATACCTAGGATGTTGTACGCATTCAGATTCTCTCTACGGTCTTGCAAGGAGGCCTTCCCGCTATCCTCCGGTGACGTTTTCAATGTGTTCGCTTTCGCGGTTTAGACATCTTAGGTCACGGTAAGTCAGGCAATTCTATGGCACGGGCCAAACAACGATCATGGGGGCTCATAGCCCCTTTCCTTATCCCGATGCCTCAACATTGTTATGGGATTTTGGCATCAATATCGAGCGTAGCAGCATTATTTCCGTGATTGTGCTGATATGCCATGGGGAAAAGTCGGCTCTTCCAAGCCTCGCCCGATGATGTGTGACTATTAAAGGACATAGAGAGGAGTCCAGGCGCAATCAACACATCTTGTCCTTTGTCACAAGCTCACCACCTAGACGTGAGTACAAGCCCTGCACGTTCCAATCGCTGCGTCATCCTTTTCATGCATCATGAGCGCTCAAAGCCTTCATCCCGGGTTAAACTCAAGCGGTCATGACATCTCGTCAGAGCCACACTTTATATGCTACTACTCATCGATCAAAGTGTAGATGACCAGATTTAGGATGCAGCTCACGGCCATCGTGAACGATAAGCCGTCTGATAGACTGCGCGCACCGGATTTAGATTTACTCTCTGGCGGAGAGCTGTTGCTCATCGTCGCGGATGCTATTGTCGTAGGTGCGCCAGTACTGGTTTCGTCGCTGGACGTCTGTACTGGATATAAGAGGGATGCATCGGTTGGCGTTCCGCTTGTTGGCTGAACCGTTGACGAAGAGGCTGCTACTTTCAACGCAATCGTCGATGTCAAGAATGCCGTAATAGAAGACGAAAAAGACGATACGTGTATCGACCCCGGGTCGTTGAGAGGCCTGAAGCCGGCCTCATAGAACTGGTATACATGGTCGCTGCTTTATATGTTAGTCTGAGTCATTTGTTGCTGTCCTGTGCGAATGAACGGCCAAGTGGTTGAGAACAACGTACCCATTCCACCAACCTTCGTTAGCTTGGTTCTGTACGCATTGCTCTATGATACTCTGTGTTGAGTTCCAACATTCTTGTTGCTCAACGCCAACTGGGATCATTTTCCACAGCAACAAAGAACAGCAGTATCGGAATACTAGAAATCAGCAAGGGGCAATGCCCTAATCTCAATTCCATACTTTTCTGGAATGATGAAAACCGACAGACCGTGTACGCATATGGTGGATGGTTCAGCTCCTTCAACAACGATGCCTTTGATGCCTCTGCCCTTCCTTCAGAGACGTTGTGGGCTTTTGTAGCAAACAACAGTTACGGCACATGGCAAGACTTCAATCAATCCTCCAACCCAGTCTTTAATAGTTTGACCCGTCCGACCTTTGGCTCTGCTACTTCCGGGGCCATTGGCGGCTTTGGTCTTGGTGGATACGAATTCAGTCAAAGTAGCCTGAAGACTCAGAACCTCACCAGTCTTGTACCTAGTCCTGGCCTACAATTCTACAATTCTACAGCACAGTCATGGTACAACAATTCCGGGGAAGGCTACACTCCAGAGGGAACGTCGGTGTATGCAGGGGCAATCTACTTACCAACGTGGGGTACTGCTGGTCTGGTGGCCATCTTCGGTGGTCAAACAACAAGCAACCGTACCAATTTCATAGACGGTGACAACTACCTATCTATGTCCAACATAAGTCTCTTCGATCCATCATCTCAATCTTGGTACTTCCAAGAATCTACCGGTGATGTACCAAGCCAACGAGATAGATTCTGTGTTGTTGGGGCGAGTGGAGGCGACAAGACAACTTTCGGTGAGCCAAGTCGCACAGCTGCTTTGAACACAATTACAGTCGAGACTGATACACTTTTCCAGAAATATTCCTATATTCTGGGCAGGCTGGGGCTGGTGTTTACGACGGGAGTCCGACATCAATGGCTAATAATTCTCAGCTCGATCAAGTGTATGTTTTATCACTGCCAGCGTTCGTTTGGTTCAAAGCAAACTTCACGTCTGTAGATCCGCGGATTTACCATACATGCCACGCTGTTGGCAACCAAATGCTGAGTATAGGCGGCTTGAACCCGAGCCTTGCCGACCTTCCAGTCGCCATGAACGACACGGACCCATTTTGGGAGGGTATCAAAGTCTTTGATATGACTGCTCTGCAGTGGACGAACTACTACAACGCTAGCTCAGCATCCTACACCCCTTCTAGAATCATCCTAGACTATTACGGAGGAGAGCTGAAGTATCCATCCTGGAGTCTCTCAGCCGTTGAAAGCCTGTTCATCGATCGACCAAGCAGCAAATCCAGTCCCTCGCCAATCCCGATTCAGAAAGGCACGACATTTCACACGGACGATACCATTGGGGGCACCGTGGGAGGTGTTGGTGCGCTTTTAGCGTCCATCACCTGCGTCATCTTCTTTTTCGTCCGAAAAAAAGGGAAGAAGCATCGGAAAAGAGAGGAAGCAACAGGGCGTCTGCCAGTCGAGTATGAAAGAGACCAAAGACAAGTCGCAGCAGGACTATACGAAGCAGACAATTCATTCCAAGCAGCCGAGGCAGGTCCAGGAGAGCTAAGAAGTACCGAGTTGGACACCGGCCAGCCAATTCCTCAAGAGGTAGATGCAGTAGCGCTGAGTAACTTATTCGAACTCGAGAATCCAGGTAGGAACGTCGGTCCCGACTGCACGCCAGCCCCACTCGAGCTCGATCGTCATGCAAACGGCAATGTCTCCCGTTCAATACGTGATCCACCGGAGCTCGGGAGGTCTACCAGACACCTTGATTCTTGCTCCAGGGACGGTCCGATTGAGCTTGAAGCTCTCCTCAAGTGAGCTTTCTTTCACTCGACTACACCATCCGACTGAACTTGAAGCAATGGCAAGATAGCATATCTGCCTGATTGAGAAACCATCAACTACGCTGGTGAATTACATACCAATTTTGGCCGCTCGAGATGATCTCTGCAACATCTCCTACGAGCAAACTGCGAACGAACGTATTTCGATGACGGAAGCCTGCACTGAGAATCTCCTTGTCGCCTAGGATTCATGAGAAGATCATACATTCGGATGACGTTGGCGCTTGAAGAACAGAGCATTTATTGAATCTGCCCAAACATGATAGTGTGCTTCTGAGATAACCAGCAGCTGTGTTACTTGGAGTCTCAGTGTCGATACGACTTCATCACTCGATCTCCATACTTCAGCAAATCCTAACGCGATGCTTCATGTAAATTATGACTGTGAAGCTCGCGTTCTAGTCCATTTATGAGTTCCGTTGGGAAATCTAGGAAACAGACAATCTGGAAGTGAAGTCGAGCTTGCAGGAAGAGAGAAATGACATCTTCGAGTGGACAATAAACCTGTCACGCCACCTTCATCTCGAAGAGAAGGACCCCTCGATACGACTGATCAGTGAGTGGAGGAAGGGTGAGGACGACGGAAAACTTGATTTATCCAAAGTCTATACACTTCGTGGTATCTAACCGGTGTGCTTCCCCACCAATCGTTCCTCGATTCCCACATCAACTTCTCTCATCTCAATCCCAAGGTCGCCATTTCCCACTCTCTCAGCACATCCCACAAAAAAAAACCCATCACCATCCGAATCCACGTCCTCACTACGAGCCTCTCCCATACTCTTCTGCAGGTGTCAAGACCATGCACATCCACTTTCGTGAGCCCTTTGTCCTAACGGATAGAGTAGCCCTGACTAGCAAGATCTCCCGCTCGCATCCAAGAAGAAATCCCACCGAGCTTCGTACAGGTGAATCTCGTCACTGGTAGTCGTCAATAGTGTGGTTGTCATGAAAAATTGTACGGTGGTTCCCTGCTGGAAATCCCGCCGCTGTGCAATTTATTCTTTAGACCCCCGAGTCCCCTTCATGCGACCGTCTCACCAGTGTCCTGTAGTTAAAGCACTGTAGAATATGCTTCTCACAAGTCGCATATGCCTGTCGGCACATCAAACCACGGAGAACCGCAACGGTCAGTCTGTACCTGCGCTCCTTGAATGCATGATCTCGTCTGCCCTGGCCTATTCAAAGGAAGTCATCGTTTGATGGAAATCGGCAGAGTGTCGCAGATCAAAATGAAGTCGTTGCTTGCCTTCTCAGTAGCCGCCACATTTTTTTTCTTTCCCATCTTCTCGTCTCCGGTCTCAACCGCCGCCATGTCTCCTCCTGAGGTACAGACGGTGTGCCCGTCGACCCCCGCTTCGGGATGGAAGTCTACTTCACCGATGAACCTCTGGATCATATCTCCTGCATCATGGTCGCCATCAACGCCATGGCCAACTGCGCCTTACACGACTGGAACTCCACAGTTCCTTATAACCGATGAGGGACAAAATTGGCAGGATCACATTTTGGCTTGTGGAAGGGCTATCTGGAATTTTTGAGGAACATTTTGGGTGGTTGAGGGCAGAATTTTAAGGTATCTTTAGATCATGGGCGATCAGGCTCTAGATATCACGACTGCACACAATCATAATCAAATGATCGGAAGAGCCAAGAACCAGGGTAAGCGACAAAAGGCTCTCTTTGGAACCCATAGCATAGAAAGCAGCTATGTGTTTGCGAGGCCTCCTAGGCCATGCTAAGCGTGAGACTACCTTTACGTTACCATTCTGGCTGCTCCAACCTTGTTGGGCATGAAAACACCATCCGCATTCTCTATTCCTGGTCATTCAGTCCGTCTTTCAGAACGGACTGGTGTAGTTCGTCCAACTCCATGCGCCAAACATCCGACGACGGATCATTCTTAATGACCGGAGGAAAGGGGGGGGTGGGACAAACCGCAGAGATAGACGGTGCTCGATCAGATTGGAAATTCGGCGGAGCTCGATACGGTGATGTCGGCCTACAGGAGTGGCCGGGTTGGGGAAGGCGTACCGGGTGATTCTGGCGGCGGCGTTGTTGTTGTTGCTCGAGTGGGAGAGTTGTGAAGCATGAGAGGACGAATGGCAAAGTATGTCGGACTCGCTGCTGGGGGGGGGGGCTTAGCATTCAACCGGGTCAAATGAGCTGAACATGCTGGGGAAGCAAGCGCCAGATTGGTTCATGTGCACACGAGTTGGTTGGTCGGCGGCTTTCACAGGAGGGGGGCGGCATCTGGAAGTTTTCTGTTGTTTTTTTGCCAGGAACGGGTTGTATATATATCTTCCAGAAGATCACTGACCGGGTTTGGAAGTTGTTGTGTATACTTTTCTGTCCATGAATGAAACAAGTCTTCATCACGGAAATGGGCGTCCGGGTATGATCGTGTTTGGGTGAGACCGTGTCATCAGTAAATCGCTTGATTTTGACCAGTGTCCTCCGCGCGTCCTTTATATACCCCGATCCACCAGTGAGCATCCGAAATTGAAAGCGATTCGAAGAATGAGAAGAGAGATTCATCAGGCGATGCTGATTTGGATACATGGTCCCCTGGCGTTCTCTGGCCACATCACACAGTCTTTGCCCCGATATGAATCTTTCTCCACCACGCCGTTCGTGCTCTCGGTCTTGAAGATGTGATGCTTTGTCCACGCCCTCGCTGGCTCCTGCGCGCGCCCCCTTCGGCTACTCCAAGTCCCAAGAGAGCTCTATAATCTAGCTTCTTCTGCGCAGTGGAAAAAGGGTGCCCGGGACCAGGGCAAGAGATGGAATCGAGAGCTTTGAACCCTCTGCTTGTGGAAAATAAATGGTGGTTGTAAGGAACACGGCAGCATTTGATAATTGAAGTTTTTGATGGACCTCGCTTGAAGTTTTGGGAATCGATCAAAGCCAAAGCCTGGGGAAATCTGTTGCTCCAATATTTATGACACGGATTTAATGCTATATATAGCGTTGAGATTGTTGATGCCGATACGGGATAGTTGGTTTGGTCAGCAGAAGGATTGGGTGCAAAGGTGCAGGTTTCATCGA
The DNA here is from genome assembly GCA_009733775.1 of Alectoria sarmentosa. Lineage (NCBI taxonomy): Eukaryota > Fungi > Ascomycota > Lecanoromycetes > Lecanorales > Parmeliaceae > Alectoria > Alectoria sarmentosa. The sequence continues at coordinate 50,885 of WOGZ01000170.1, forward strand.
GCCATTGGGGACATGGTTTGAGCACCGATACTCCTCCAGAACTACCTACCTAGGTCATTGCATGCACAGGAAATTTGTCAAATCTACATCCTCGTCTCGGATGAGTCTCGTCCTAAGATAAGACTCATCACGAGTCGAATAAGCCCGTGCCTATCTTGTTCGGCCCGATGGCCTTGTCATCTTCAAGGCATACATACATGGTACATAAACCCTCCTTCAAGCCCCGTGCCGTCCGTTCTCAGGAACGTCTACAGATGCGGATTTTCAACCCGTCTCACGCTCGAATGAAATAGGTATACAAGTCAAGTTCCATGGGGCACGGCATGAATGTGCGTATACATATGGGCTTGGGGGGCCGTCTTACAACACCGGGGCTGGCAGGTCTGAGCGGGGGCATGTGCTCGTGCCTCGGGGGTGGAGAAAATACTCTGAACCCCGCACGAACGGGCTCGTACGGGAATGGACGGACAGATCAAATACCTAGGTGAATATGTATGTATGTTTGGAGCTTCGATATGGATTATTGAGGCTCGCTCGGCGACTGACTACACTGCGCTGGATGGTGGCAAAGCAAATCTGACAATATACATTCGAAGCGGCGAAGAAAAAACGGTTGAGTATCAAGAATCCTCCGTAACGTCATCATCGTCCATCGTCCATACGATGAATGATGCTTGAAAACAAACAACTTGCTACCAATCCTCTTCCTCGGAAAAATGGAGCTGGAAAATCCATCACATAGCGACGAACGGCGATATGGGGAGGCTGGCCGTTTCCGAGTACGAGGTACGCCTAGTACGGTCTTGTTCGAGTTCCTGCTTCATCTTCGAGGGTTTCTCTGCGATATGTACAGGCATTGGCGATTCTTAGAGCGTTTTGCTGGTGTCGATTTTCGTCTTTCGGCAAGGGTTGGGATTTTTTTTTTCCCCGACAAAGCTTGGACTGAGAGTCCTTGATGGGGTCATGGCTAGGAGTCAGCCGTTTTTGACGGCAGCGAGTAGCCGTAGTGGGTGGGATGGCAGCGGGGGCGGGGACTGCCTTGGCCGTGATGTTGGGTTTGTGATAGCCTGAGAATTTCTGCCGTGAGGCATCACGTAGGTCACATACGATGTAGATGGAAGAAGATGTGATGGGCTACAACAGGGGAATTCTATGGCTCTGGAAGAGGTTTCAGAAGTGGATTGAAGAGTCACTTGCTGGTGCGAGACAGGTATATAGAGTTATTAAGGACACAGGCTCTGGAATCCGATATCTCACATTAATCCCACTAAGCCACAGTCTCACCATGGCGAGTTGAGGAGAAGCGTTTGTAGCATCATCCTCGCCGCAGCATATCAACAATCTCTAATGACAAAGTACGAAGACGCTTGCGAAGATCCGCCTCAAGTTGATCCAACATTGTGGCAGAGAAAGGCGAAGTGCTTTCTCCGTCAGGAAGTGTATCTTGGCCGTCAGTGGTACTGTTTGGTGCACCCACCGTCCCATTGCGCATTCCGTGGCTTTTGATTCGCTGCGACAGCAAGTTCACCAACCGCTGCACACGATGCAGTTCGCTGAGGACCAGCTGGGCGGCCATGCGGCCTTGATCCTCGCCATCAATGCAATAACTGCCCACGACGGTTGGAAATTGTAAAACCTGCTCGGAATGGCAGGAGGAGTTTCGCCGATTGTCAGGGCGAGACTTGCTCGGACTCCGGCTATAATCCACCACTGGCGTCTCACGTGCAGCTGCCGCATACCAGTCCAAAACTTTGAAAACAACAAGGGGCATAATGGCGAGCAAGTACCCGTCCTGCGAGCACGGACATTGTAGCATGTTGCTGATCTCTTCGATAGTCTGCTCGTTCTCCGTGACAACCGATTGAAGTGTGAGGAGCTGGCTTGTGGTATTCTTAAGACTCTGTCTCCTCGAACGCGTGCAGCTTGTCGAAGCGTTTGGGAAGAGCTGCTTTAGATGGCCGAGTGCAAGTATCAGACAGCAACACGGCGACTCGGAGCGGGGGCCCTGAAAAGTTTGCGCATCGCTGGTGGTGAGAATTTGACAGATCGGAGGGGAGAGTGGCTTGGATAGGGTTGGGAGTTCGGAGATCGTTTCGTCAATGACCGAGAACTCATCCTCAGGAATGAGAAAATCTGGGGTACCGTTAGAATCCAGCAAGCCGTTGTTGATGCCTCTAGAATCGATGTGGTGCTGAGCCCCGGCTTTGGGATCGAACGAGTCGGGCACAGAAAAGGATATCGGCGAGGCCGAAAAGTCGTCAAAATTGGTATTTAAGGCTGTGAATGTCGACAACCATGCAGAATCCGCAGGGGAGAGAAGATTGGGCAATATATCTGGATAGTCGGACGTATGCTGCCGCGGAGAAGGCTGAATGAGGTTGGCTGATGTCCCCACTCCCGTGTCAGAGGAGGTAGACGAGCTTGATTCTGGCACGGCCGGGGTCACATTTGTGGTATCGTTTGGTCGCCGGTCGTGCCTACGGCCAGCGCGTTTGGTAACAAAGTACTCGCACGCGAGGCCGCGTTTTCCGCAACGGGCGCAAACGGGTTTTTCCTTGTTACACTTGACCTTGGAAGCGGCACATGTGTGGCAACTATCTCGCAGCTTGGGAGGCGCGGGGACCTTGGACCGGCGTGCTGGTGCTGGACGTGTGAGTACTTCGGGAGAACGCAGCGCTGCCATATTTGATGGATGGGGATATAAAGGCTCCGGGCAGAGGGGGAGAGAATGCCGGATATCTGCAGAGAAAGAGGTCGGCCAACGAAGGAAGGAGGACACATAACATGAGTACGAGGGTATGTCTTTGTCCTTGTCATTGTCCGCACGGGAAGTCCTGGGCGCCAAGACTCTTGTGCCAAGATGTCAGACTACACCAGGCTTGGATCTACTCTACTTGTGGATTTGCATCTCATGTCATCTCAGATGATAGATCGGAGATCTTTACCCTTTGGATCATTCGATGCAAGTCCCTGCAGTAAATGTCCCTCTAGCGTATACGCTCTCAGAAAAGACTTGGAGCATCCACAGGAACAGGCAAAGGAAGAGGGACAGGGACAGGGACACTTTGGCCGACTAGGATTAGAGCCTGCTACTGTAGGGCTGTTATCCTGTCCGGTGCCGACTATAGTTTCGGTGCCGAAATTCACGCACGCAACCTACTAGTTCCCGCAGAGGCGCAACACTATCACGACTCTTTGTGCTTGGTCAATAAGAAGAGAGAGAAAGGACCACAATCAACAAGGAAAGTCAAGCAAACAAGGCTTTTAATCTCGAGACTCGAGACTCGAGACTGGAGACTGGAGACTGGAGACTGGAGACTGGCTCGGGTAAATCTTGGTTGCGGGGGGAAGCTGAACAATGTTGGTGCCGCGCATACCCACTGTCCAATAAGGAGTGTGTGCATTTGGACTTTCTGCTTGGGAACTGACGCACGGATGAAAAGTGATCCCGAGTACTCATAATCATCTTGATCTGAAATGCTTGATAAGAAGATGCCGATGCCTCAAGTAGATTGAATTTCGACTTCAACTTTTCAAGTACCTACGTACACCCAGTACTCTACCTATGTAGTATCTAGTATCTACTTACAGAGGAGGTCGAATTACATCCAGATTTCCATGACTCTATCAAGGGTCCGACCAGCTACCTTACATACAGGAAGCGGCATATGTGCAGTTCCGCCCGACTAGCCCCGGACCGATCTGCCCGAACTTCCAGATTCCCTAATCAATTACCTTTTTACCTACCTATTCAATTTTGGAACCTAAAGAACAAGAAGCTCGGGAAGGAATCGGGTTTTTGGGGTACCCGCCAGTGCGGCCCGCGAATACTTAACTACTTAAGTGGCCTCCACCAAACTCAACGAGGGTTAAACTAGGTATCTAAGGTAGATAAGGTAGATATAGGTTAGGTATGTATATTATTGATGTAGACCAATGATGACGACAAAGCGAGCCAGGTGAGCTGCAGATTGTACCTACAAATGGCAATGGCCTGGGTGGTGGCGTCTCGGTGTCGCTGTCAAGTTGCATTGCATACATACATACATACATTCATTACGGAACTTTCTCCGATGCGCATCAGGCTAAAACAAGGGCGTGCGGAGTACATCGCTTTCACAAACAACATTCCAAGCCCGGTTTAAGAATCGAGTCCGTCATGACTTGTGTTTTCAGCCTCGGACCATGCCGGTCGATTGACTTGGTGCCCTTGGCCGTCTTACCATCTCTTTGCCGACGGTGGACGACCTCGTGTGCTCACGCTTTACATGCGTGGCTTTGCAAGGCCTGTGGGAGCGGGATATAGGCCAGCGAACCAGGAGCATTCTTTTCTTCTTATCGGCGGCCCACAAGTGGTGTCATACGTGCATATGCATGCAGAGTTCATTCTCTCGGATCGGATTTGCATTCGCGACTTTGGCGCTGCAACTTTAACCCGCATGGAAAAAAATCCAGAAGACCCTTGAATATCACGACAAGGTTTACCTCAAAGCACAGCGGCTTCGACCTGCATCAAAGCACATCTGTCACACCCTTGAATATCATAGTAGCCGAATCCACTTTCTGCAGCTAATTGGAAGTTGGGTACATGTCAAGCAGCTTCGATCTGCATCAAACAAAATCTCTCACACCTTTGATTGTCATTTTGAGCGAGTTGGTCTTCTGCTTGGCTCGGAACGCCAGAATTAAGGATTCGATGGATTCAAATTGTGCAGCTTCGATCTGCATCAATGCGAACCTTTCTCGATCTCGACTGTCAGAGTCATCCAATTCGTTGCCTTGCAGGAGTACCTACCTAGTTCACCACACAGCAACTTAGAATTCGATAGATTCAAATCGTGCAGCTTCGATCTGCATCAAGTCATCCTTGACTGTCAGAGTCATCCAATTTGTTTTCTTGCAAGATTGGCTCACCACACAGCAGTTTAGGATTCGATAGATTCAAGTCATGCAGCTTTATTATACGTTAAGGAAACTCTCTCAAACCCTTGATCATCATGATAACGGATTTCGCTTTCTGCAGGATCAGCTCAAAACACAGGAATCTGAGATCCAATTGAATCATGCACATGTGAAAAGTAATTAGTTTGATCAATCAGAAGCTTGAAGCTGGCTTACTAAGCGCCTTACGAAAGATACGCCTCGTCCAGGCAGGCCGACATGTTTTAGATACAGTAATGTATGTACTGTCTAGCGTCTGCTTTAAACCTTCTTTTACATTCTTATCCAGGTGCCGCCTACCTACTTAGAAAAAGCCACTTGAGATGGGTTTGCTACTCCAGCCAGAGATAGCATGGGTGGCTAATTTTGAAAACTCTTGCTGCGGCTGGTATGGAGCCGATAAGAATGCAAGAACAGCTGATTTGCTGGTTCATAGTGGTGCCTACCGCCGTCGATAAGAATCGGAGAAGGGTCCTGACTCGCTGGTGAAATCTTACAAGAGTACATATCTTCGTTAGGAGTAGACCTTCAGAAAATCATATCATCAACACGTGAGCCTAAGGTCTAAATATAAGTCCCTACTAGCGTTGCCGTCCGGTCTTCTGTGAGAGAGTACTAAATACAGACGTATTTTATCTGCTCGAAGGCCTGAGTACCCTATGGCCGCAAACACCTCCCTACCACTGGAACTGAAACTTAAGATGTTGCATGCAGAGAGACATCTACACTCAGCCTTTTGCATGCTCTTCTCCCTAACCGGACGCACTTGCATGGTGAGGCCTAACGTCATCAATATCACTCTATCACCACCAAAGAGTAGGGACGACCGGGACGAGTTTGGGGAATATATTCCGCTCTGGCTACGCTCGTGGTTGAAGGGTCAATGCTGCTATGAATAGCTTGGCCCAACTCGAGGCTTACACTAGCGAACTCGCCGCCGCGGTCAAAAGCCTTGCAAATTGTTGTCGGAATGTTGAGGCCCCAGTCGACTTCGCGGCTAGGAATACACCGCAACCGCTTCTTCCAACCGAATCTCCAAGCGAGGCGCATCGGGCACGACGGTCCATCATGGCCAACCTAGTCAAGCTTCAAACATTGCTTGATGAGCCGGCAGACTTCCTCCAACGGCTTGCCGGGCAGGTGTGCCTCTCCCTCCCAATCACGCTCCTTGACATGGATGCCGAGCTGACTTGGATCATTGCAGAATCAGCTCCTCGCTTGTCTGCAATGGCTGGGAGATTTCCAGGTCCTGGCTTGTATACCCGTCAGCGGCAACGTTCCTTTCAAGGATGTTGCCGATCTTGCAGGCGTTCCAGAGACGCAGCTCTGTCGTATTGTGCGTATGATGGCCACCGCCGGCTTTCTGCACGAACCACAGCCGGGTTGCGTTGAGCATAGCGCATTGTCGGCGCCCTTTGTCATCAAGCCTTCCTTACTCGACGCCGCCATGTTCCTCTCCGAAAGTGCGGCCCCTACAGCATTGCAAATGGCGGCCGCTACTCAGCGCTTTGGACACTCGCAGCGGCCTGACGAGAGTGCTTACAACATAGCCTCTAATACGTCGACAGCTTTCGCCAGCGCTTGCGAGCAACAATCTAGGCTCAAGCGTCGATGGTCGGCCTATCTTCGTTATGGAACGGGCGATGTAGATACTAGCGTTACGGACATTCTCACACGCCTTGACTGGCTGAGTCTTAGTAACACGTGCGTAGTCGAGGTAAGTCTACTTACTCAAGATGCCGTTTCTTTTCGTTTTCGATGTCTCTGACTGATGCCTTGTCCTCGTACCTGTAGGTAGGCGCACGATCAACCGCATCAGCGATGGCCCTTGCGGATCTTTATCCGGCACTTCACTTCATCGTCCAAATGAGTGAGCCTGAACCAGGCGGCCATGAACGATTACAGTCGATGTCTGACAGGTGGCTTCTTGCTACCCCGATTTCCTTGAGCGGAGCTTCGACACCTTGCCCAAGACCCGGCGAAATGCAACAAAACTCCGGTTCCCGCATTACAGTCCAACAACGAGACCCTGGCACGCTACAAAGCGTTCACGATGCAGCTGTCTACATTATTCATCTGCCTTCACCCTCGCCTGGGATGCCTTCACACTCTTTGGGTACACGTATCATCGCCGAGCTCAGGGCGCATATTGGCGTACTTCGCGCGAGTAGCTGTGCTGAGCTAGTCCTTACTGCGCGCCTGCTTCCAGAACCTGGCGCTGTGGACCCTGATGTCGAGGCCATAGCGCGCGTGCGTGACCTTTCTTTGCTTCAATTGGCCAACGAGCGGGAGATCGAGATGTTGGAGTTGATGGACATGCTGAACAGCGTAAGAGATAGCCTGGGACGGCTGGTGCTAGTTAACAAGCTTCGCTCGCGCAATAATGCGACAGTTGTCTTCAAGGTTCAATATCAGGCATATACCGATCGCCATGAACTTCGATCGGTCTCGGCAAATGTCTAACGTGCGCAAGCGATGTGTGTACGCGCAATTTCCACCTCGACTCTTGCAAGGACGCAAGAGCGTTGCCGAAAGCGAAAGCCATGGCTGCTGTGGCAAAACAAGTAAGCCGCGGCACACTCTGGAGGATGGAAATGAGGCTTGAGTTCATCCGTTAGCAGAGGCCAAAGTGCAAAAGGTACGACGAAATTTAACAACCATTACGCCTTGAAGTTGTGCGCTCATTGCGTCGGCAAGAGTGGTAGATCATCTATAGAATCATAATCGGGTGGCGCGGTAGACATCAGGATCGTTAAAAGCATAAAAGAGTCATATGCCGGGTGCTCGAATCTAGATTTAGCTCTATATCTCGTACTTAATGCAGCGCTTGGCTCGCTATCGCCACTCTCACTGCCGTATCTCCGTTTGAGATACTCCATCACAGCCGTTGACACTTGAAACTTTGTCATCTTGCGAGTAGCATCGACCGGAAACTCGTGGAGCCTTATCTGCTTTAGGGACAGCAAACCCCCAAGAGCATAATCTTGGCCGGACATGCGCCAGACGCGCTTCTTGATCTCGCCTTCCCTTTCGCCGTTAAAATTGTCAAGCGCCGCCAAGGGCTCGTGGGCGATTGCGGGACGCGGAATCGCTATTACTAGTGTCTTGCAGAGGTTGTATTGTCAGCGGCGTGGGCCACGGTCGATGCACAGAACAGAAGGTGTCCTTGACGCCTACAAGGGGCATGCTATGCACCCTTGTACGCCAATGTGTTTCTCTATCCAACTCTCCAGCGCTACGGGCATGTTGATCTGGCGCGCGTGACCGATATCACCGCTTTCGAACCCGCGACTTTTCTTGCCTTCCTACAAGAGGACTCTTCTGCGCCGCCGAGGTAATGTCGAATAGTACTCTCGCAGCCGATATGCAGTTCCCCTGGCTCCTCTTCTCCTCATTGGGTGTCTTCTGTCCGCATCCCAGAGCCGTAGTCTCGCGTCGGCAGCGACGGCCGCGATCGGACATATCTCGCCAAATTAGGAAATCCCCGAAATTGAGATTGAAGAATGGCCATGTGAAGGTAGCCCCGCCCTCGGTGATGCCGTGATGGCGGCATACTCTCGCACTCGGGGATAGAGCGGCGCACTTCACCCAGACTTCTTTGATGATTGCATTTCCGGCTTGCCTGAATCCTTCGCATCGAGTCCAACATACCGAAATGAGTCGTGACACCATGAGCCAAGGCATGGCCCATGGTAGGCGAAAAGACCACCAGAGTCATCCCCTGCTGAATAGTCGCATACACAGCATCTTCGGTCTCGAAAAGTCGAGCTCGCCAATACGACGGCGCCGCCCCCTCTTCACGCCTGCAGCGTCTGCTGAGACGTGATGGCGTACGATATATGCGCTTGCTGGAAAACGATGGTGCATCTTTTTGGGAGGAAAAAGGCAGATTTAGGAGTGTAAGATGTAAGGCCATGGAGCCAACGTGCCGAGGGCAGCCATTTGGTCGGCCGGTGGGAGTTCCGGACGTGGCAAGTAGCGAATGGATATGGTTCGGATCTTCATTTTCTCGCGTCTCCCAGCAGAGTGTGTCCGTCGACGGTAGAATCCGAGGCATCCGCCGCCAAGGCGGGCGGAGACTTGCAAGCATTGGAAGCATCATCTTCGGGCGAGAACACGCAGCGGCTGATCGAGGCCCAGGTTTTCGACCGCATCGTCCATCACAAACTCAAAAGAAATCTTTCTTGTATGCAGACGGAAGATTTTGGGGATGAGGATCAGATGTGGTTCCGAACAAGGTAGGTACTACACCCACATGGCGAACGCATGTATCGACGGTCCCAGTCCAGGTGAACTCATTTAGTGTACTCCACGTGAACAGAATATACTTTGGTCTCATTGAAGGACATGGTTCTATTCTATTAATCTTTGATAGTTTTACGCCTGACAGCAACTGCGTCCGCCGTGCAGCTCATCTCCGCCTCACATATTGACCAGAGTAACCCCAACCCAACGGTCGTCAACAAAGCAAGGGCGATTCAGCATCAACTGGCTGCTTATGGAGCTCGGCACCAAAATTCCAGCACCTGTTAAGACGCCAATATTCAGATACCTTCTCCTACTGTCGGAAAACGGCCCTAAAGCCGAGTATTTTACATAGAGCGTCGGGGAGCGTATCGATTGAGCTCCAGGGAGTTCTATTGGCCACAATAGGGCCAAGGGATCTCAGACTGCGCGTTGAACCAGGCACAGCTCTAATAAAGCAGAACCAAGCGTATCGTCCAGGCGACTCAGGCCAAGTGTCGAGCGACATGCTGACGCTAGGAATGTCGAGATCTTGATAGGTTGATGGGTGCAGGACTTTCCGTGCCGATCTCGCGCATTATTGCTTCCTCGCAACAGTCAGATACTCTACAACCTACAAGGGAGGGATTCGGGACTCGGACCGTATCCAGTTCTCGGATTCCGACGTGGCGCTAGTGGATTGGCATCGGACCTCGGATCAATTTCGGCTGAAAAAGAGAAGATGAAAGATTCGCACCGGAGTTGCGGGGGATCGGACGTGCTGGGGAAGTCTTATGGTTGGCTAGCTAAGAGCTTCCCACATCAGGCCGCTCCATGACAGCGGGAGGGGGAAAAGGGGGAAAGCTGATCATCAGAGGATTGGAGGCTGCTCCGGTGCTGCCCGAGCGCTACGTGAGTCATTCGGATACTACATCTGCGTCAAGACCCTTCAAAAATTTGCATGCACGGCACGGCCTCGCGTGCGTGCGTGCTCGCTCGAGATGATGCATGCACCTCCATCAGAATCGACGTTTTTAGAAATCTCGAAAGATCGGCGTTTCGGCCGAATTTTGGCGCGGGAACGATCACGCTCGAAGTAACTCTGGTGTGTTATGCATGACTGTCACGTATGTTGACAGACCTTGATGGGGGCCTAGGCTCCAAACTTTGCACAAACGCGCAGATCGGTTATAAACTTGCGTCTCGAATATTGAGCGCTGCGGCCTTTGGGCGCGATAGTTCGGGGTTAGTTGACCCGGAAGCGTAGCCTGAAAGCACATCGAAAGCATTCGGAAAGACGTTGTACCTACGGAGATTGACACCAAAAGTCCTGCAGCCGTCAAGACTCTTGCGCTCAGACCATGAATGATCAATACCCCACCTAAAGGTTTACTTGGACACTAGTGCGGTTGAAACGGCTTCGAAACTGCATTCTGACCCGAACCCAATTTTGGGTCGTCATGGCCCCCAATTAGGTCTTATAGAGATTCTGTAAGGGATGGATTGTATGAGAATTGATTGTCTAGCTATGAAAATGATGTGAAGGCTGCCTTACTTATATAGTAGTAAAAGAACGCTAGTAATTTTAACACATAAATGATTTGTCTGCCATTAAATGAGATAGCGCTGCAGCAGATTTTCAATATTTTCTTAAACTTTCATTTACTTTAAGCTTTCAAAACGTGATTGTAAGATCTTTTCGCTATAAACTTTACTTTTCGAAATATAAAATATTAATTGTTATTAAATTATAATATAAAATTATATAATTTAATTCGTTTTATTTTTTATATAAAATATTAAAACGAAAAATAAGCACGTTAAATAAAACTTTAATTTTAAGTCTTTTTATAATATAGTTAAATATATATAATTATAATAAATTTAGCGCTTTAACATTATTTATAAATATAAGCTTTATAGTATATAAATTTCTTTATAATTATTATTTCGTTTATATCGAAATAAAAGCATTTAGCATTATTTTAATTTTTTAATATAAAATAATATAAAATATATTTTTACGTTATATTAAAAAAGCGAAAAAATAAAAACAATTAATCGCATTAATTAAATTATAAGCTTTTTAAATTATATTCATTATTGTAATTATTAAAAAGTTTGAAAAAGCGATAGTTATAAAAAGTAAATTAAAATATTATTATTTATTTATTTTAATAATATTAATACGTTATATAACGAAATAAAATAACTTGATAAAGAAACGAAATAAAACGAAATTGAATTGAGATTTCGAGGCGAATTTTCGAGTTCTCAGAAATCTCAATTTCGTTTTATTATAGCGTCGAGATTTTGAAATATATTTCGATATCTCATCGAGATATTTAATTAAATTATTTTTAAAAGTTGTTTTTAAACGATTTTATTAAATTAATTATTACGCGTTAAAATTAAGATAAAAAAAGACGTAAAATATAATATCGCAATTTAAATTAAGATTTAAAATATAAATGTTTAAAAAAATGATTAAAAAAATACGTCAAGTTGTGTTAAAAAAATCGTTACGAAAATAACAATCTCGAATTAATTTAATTAATAAATTTGACGAGAAAACGAGATATATTTCGTTATTTCGAAGAAATATTTTAATTAAACTTCGTTTTATCTCGTTTTATTGCGTAGCGTAAATGTTAATAATAAAAATAATTTAAAGATAATAAATTTAAGGTTTATAATCGTTAATAAAGTATAAAAAAAATTATTATATAAAAATTACGTTTATTAACGTTATAATCAATGTTTAAAGAATTTTTTAATTTTTATTTACGAAATTCTTTTCTCGATTTACATTTTTTCGTCGCGTTTTTTAATTTATATTAAATAATTAAAATAATAATTAAGATAATAATAAATAAATTAAGATATTTTACGACGAAATAATTTATATAAAAATGCAATTTTAAACTCTTATTTTAATATAAATATAAAAAAGTTAATTATTATAATTAAAAAAATGATCAAAATTTTTAATTACGCTAAAGACTTTATTTTTAATAACGCGATTATTAATATTTAAATTAATATTTAATAAAAGTTTATTAATTTTTTTATATTAAAATTATACGAAATTAAAAAACGATAAAATAAAGTTATTTATAATAAATATTTATCGCGTTATATTTAACTTATAAATGCAGCGAAGTAATAAAATATCTTTTAAAACCTCGACGTTAAAACGAAGTAAGATTAAGGTTTCTGAAAACTCGAAATCTCGCTTTAAAATCTCACTTCAACCTCGTTTTCCCTCGTTTTCTCGTCGAGATATTTTAATTCGTTGCGCAGCGTAATTAAATATACGAAATTATTTAATGCGTGAATGTAATTTATAAATCTTTAAATTTATAAGATTTCGCTTTTCTTTTTTCGTTTAAAAAGTCGTGTGACGCATATTTCGTATTAGTTTTTATTACATTTTTAAAATTTTATAATTTGTTAATCAAAGAAATTAATTTGCTTTTTAAAAGTTAAAACATCGTTTCTTTTAAAATCTATAAAATCGCTATCGCTTTTGTTACGTTTTATAATATTCCTTTTTGCAAAATTCTTAACGAAAGCGTAAAACTTGCAATCGCCCCCGCAATTTTTCATTTAAACGATCGTTAAATGCACGCAAAAAATAAAATTATAATATAATAATAAAATCGTGTAAAAATGAAATCGTGTATAATTTATTAATTATTTAAAATAAATGTAATCTTTTTAAATCTCGATTTATTTATTATTATTATCATTATCGTTATCGTTATCGCTCGCGCTCGATTAACAATTAACCTTATTATTTTTATTTTTATTATCGTTAAAGTTATATAAAAAATAAAATAATCGTTATAATAAATGATTTTCGTTTAATTAAATCGAGAGAGATAAGATTATAATAAAGATGAACGTATTTATTACATTTATTATTAAGATATTTAATTTAAAACTCGTTATAAAATCTTATATAACAATTACGTCGTTATTAAAATTTAATAAATCGAAGTTTTTTGAACGATAACATTTTTCTTCGATGATTGAATTTCTCTTAAATCTTTTATAATTTAATTCATTATTATTAAATTAATTATTTGATTTTTTATATAATATATCATCGTCGAAATTATCGATAAATAAAAAACGATTTATAAATTTAAAAGAAGCGATATTCAATCAAATAATATTTGTTAATAAAAGTTTAATTTTTATGCGATTAAACAATTTATGCTTTTATCATTTTTTTTAATTTAATTTTATTATCAAAATGTAAATATCGATAATAATTCAATTCGATAATTAATTAAATAATTCGTAAACGATAATTAATAATAAAAAGGATAAAAAGAAAAGAAAACGTTAATAAAAGATTTTAAAGATTATAAATACTCAAAAAAGTCAACAATTTCGTTTATAAAAAAATAATAATAAATTAATTTAATCGAAAACGAAAACGAAATTATATAATTTTTTTATCGTTTAAAAAAACGTTATCGATATCGATTCGCTTAATAATGAAAAAATGAAATTTATATAATATAAATTCAATGTGAAATCGTTTTAAAAAAACGAAAAAATCGCATTTAACATTAAAATTAAAAGATTTATATTCGATAATTATTCGTTTATCTTATATTTATTATTAATTATTAAAAATAATTATGTTTATAAAAATATTATATCGTTTAAATATATATTATATTATCGAATTTTATTTATTACGATTTTATCGTATAACGTTTTTATTACGATCAAATAAAAACATTTCAATATTTAAAAAATTGATTTAAACGAATTTAATCAAGTTTTAAATACGATATTCGATAAATTATAAGATTAAAAATATAAAAAAGAATTTTAATTTAATTTAATATATTGATACGCTCGTAATAAATTTAATGTTATTAAAAAAAGTTTATTATTATCAAAATCGTTTTTATAATAATTATATATAACGATAAATTTTTAAATAATAAATTTATAGATTTTATCGAGATTTTATTAATTTTAAACTTTATTGAACGATTATTTAATGCTTAAGTTGCGAAAAATGAAATTAATTTTATTATTATTATTAAACGTATTATTCGCGATCGTTGAAAATGTTATAAAAACGATTATAACAATTGTTACGAGCGTATTTTACTTAGTTTTATCGTTTACTTAACTTTATCGACCTTATCGACCTTAACGTAATTTTATAATTTATATATAAATTTCTCTCTTTTTTATATAATCTTTTCTTCTTAAATTTATTATTCTCGTTATATATATTTATATAATCTTAAATTTTATATTAATTTTAACACTATAATAAATATTTTTTATATTTTCGACGAAAAAAATATACGATTTTTTATTTGCTCGAAATAAGCGATCGAGTTTAATAAAAAACATGCTAAATCTTTTTATTATATAAACATTTTATATTCAAAAATATTTATCGTAACCTACATTATTCGAAAGAACACATATTATAGTATTTATATTTTTTATCGTATTTAATTTCATCAAAAAACGAGTCTTATATCACATTTTAAAGAAAATCTTCTCCGCTCCGCATTACACAATTTTTTCGCATCAATTACATTTAGCTTTATCGTTATTTTATTAACATTCGACGAAGCTTAATGCTATCGAAAAAAAAAAATTAAAAACACTTATATTTTTTACGACGACTCGATCGATTTAAAAACGAGTCTATTATCGTCTTTATAAAGAAAACGCAAAAGATAACATCGAAATTTTTATATAACACATTATGAATTCTCTTTAACAATTTATATTAACATTAAAAAACGTTTCTTTATAACGTCGTTCTATATTTTATAAATAGCTTTATTTGATATACGAAAATATACTCGCTATTCGCCTTTCAACTCGCCACAATTTCGCATATCACAAATATAGCGCTCTTTATCTGCGAAAAACCTTTATCGACGATTTCAGAAAAATCAATCGAAGAGTCAGTTTATAAATCAGAAATCATAAGATCAAAAATCGTTTAATAACATTAAATGTTCTCTTTCGTCTTCGTTACGAAATCTTAAACGCTAAAAGCGCATAAATTTTCAAAAACACATAAATTATTTTTGTTAATTAAATTAATACTTAATTTTAAATTATTAAATTTATTTGTTTTTAATAATATTAATAGATTCAAATTCGAAAATTAAAAATTATAAATTTAAGACAAGTTTTTTCTTAATAAAAATCATTATTTTATTAACGCATTTCGAATAAATTATATTATTGTTAAATTGAATAATCGTATACGTTTTATATAAAATATGCGTTATCGTAACGTTATCTTTCATAAAATTTCATAAGAGTTATAAAATTTAAATTCAATTGAATTGATTTCGTAGTTATTTCGTTTATAAAAATGTTTAATAATTATGTGTTTATTTAATATATTTCGAAATTTTCTTTTAATTCTTTAAAATTAATTTTATCACATAATTTAATCATTGAACTCAATAATAACATTACGTTTTTTATATATATACATTTATTTGCGTTTATTTAACGACGTAAATAATACGTTTTATAATTTTAATCTTTTAAATCTTTCGAAAAAAAAGATTCAATGTCGCTGCGATGTCGATTTCATTTGAAAATCGAATATTTTAAATCGAAGATAATTAAGATAAGCGTTTAAATAACGTTAACGAATTTCGAAAGTTTATTTTAAAAGAAAAATCAATTTAAAAGAACGTCTTAAACGTGTTAAAGAGAAAAATCGTTATTTTTAATAAAAACGCGAACTTTTTGCGTTAAAAATTCGTAATAATGAGTTTCGCAATAAGAGCTCGTAAAATATTATTAAAAAAACGTTAATTATTACGTTTATAATTTCGTTTATAATCGAAATATTAATTATTATATTCACGATTTCGTTTTTAATAAAAAAATTTATTTTTAAAATCAAAATTATTTATTTCGAGAAATTAAAACTTTATTAAAATAAAAGTGAGAGAAAATATATGCGTTGATTTCGCGATGCGAAAATTATTTTTATTAAAATCTTTAAATATTTTATTATCGATATTTTAAAAATTATTTATTATAAAAAATCTTTAAAAAATAATATTAATAATTAATAATATATCGAATACGAAAAAAAGAATTTTATCGATATAACGTATAAAAATTTCAAATATTTTTTATTTAATTTTATCATCGATTCGATTAATCGTCGTTTAGTTATTTATAAAAAATGAAAAAAAGTTAAATAAAAGTTTAATCAAAAAATCACGATTTTTAAAACATATTTAAAAAAGTTAAAAATTCATTTATCATTTTAAATAAAAAAATATAAAATTAACTTTTTTTTTGCGAAGTTTTAATTTATATTAAAAAATCGAATTGTAAATAATAATAATATATTTAAATAACGTAAGAAAATTCTTATTATAATTATTATATATAAATGAATTTTTAAACGCGTACGCGAAAAAAGCGATCGCGATTAAAATTTTAAATCTTTTAAAAAGAAAAATG
This sequence comes from Alectoria sarmentosa, assembly GCA_009733775.1. Lineage (NCBI taxonomy): Eukaryota > Fungi > Ascomycota > Lecanoromycetes > Lecanorales > Parmeliaceae > Alectoria > Alectoria sarmentosa. The sequence goes on from WOGZ01000170.1 coordinate 67,547, forward strand.
TAAAAGTTTCGTTTTTAAATTTTCGAGTTTCGAAATTTAATTAATTTAATCGTGATAATAACGTTAAAATTTCGCACATTTATAAAAATAACGAAAATAAGCGAAAAAGCGAATTCGAAATCGAATATAAAAATTTTATTTGTTTTTATTATGATAAAAAAAATTATATTAAAAAAAATTATTCGAATAAAAATAAATCGATTATTTATGTCGTCGTCGTTATAATAAAAAATGATTCGATTTCGCAATCGCCTTAAAAACGAGATCGAAAAAACGAAAAATAAAGATTATTTCTTTTATTATTATAAAAGAGTAAATTACGATTCAAAATAAATCGAAACAATTTATTATTTTATTTGATTTTAAAATTTATATTAATTTGATATTATAAACATTTATAATTTAATGAAATTTATAATTTTATAATAACGTTATTTTATCAACGTTAAAAGCGTTAAATAATTAAAATATATATTATTATAACGTTTATATGTTAAATTATTAATTAATCGATAATTAAAACTAAAATAAATAATATAAAACATTATTTTATATTATCGATTAAAAAGATTTTAACGTCGTTTTAAATATATTTATTTTAAATTAATTGCATATATTATTTAATTTTAAAACGACTTAATAAAAATTTAAAATCAATTTTAAAAAGATTTAAATTAAAAAACTTAATTAATTCGTTACGAACATCGATAAAGAATTTAATATATTCGTAATCGTATGCGCTGCGGCGACGCGAAGCGAAAAAAAAAACGTGTTTAATTTAAAGATTTTTAAGAAATTGTTGAAATATAAAAACGTTTTTTTCAAAAAAAAGATTAAAATTTTATTTGTGTTTAAATAAAAAAATTATGTTATTAAAATTAAAAATGATAAAAAATTATTATATAAACTTTTATACAATTTATTTTAAACGAAATTATCGAAATTGCGACGATATTTAAAAATGTTTTTTATAAAAATTAAATTCGATATTCGACTTTTTTCGCAAAAGCGTCGATTTTATTTATATTTAAAAAAAACGACGAATTGCGTTTATATATAAATTATAAAAAATTAAATGCGATAATTATCAAAAATCAATATTCATTATTTTTGATTATAAAAACGTTAAATCGTTTATACGATATTAAGATTTTTATAAAATTAAATTTAAAAAATGTTTATTATAAAATTCGAATTAAAAAAAATGATAAATGAAAAATTGCGTTTCGAATTCGTTATAATCATTTCGAATATTTGATTATATTTTTTAAATTAATTAATGCTTCAATTACATTTTAAATATATATTAATAAAACTTTTATCGATTTAATAAATGTTATTTATATAATATATTTAAATAATATTTTGATTTATAACGTTAATGCGTTAAAATATTAATAACACGTTAAGCAAATGTTTAAACGATTACGTTAATTTCAATTATATATCAATTTAAAAAAATGTTAATTTTATATTTAACAAATTGAATTTTTAAAATTTATCGTATTTATTAAAAACATTACGATAAATTAAAAACGAATAACGATCATTAAAAATTAACTTAAATTAAAAAATTATCAAAAAATGCAAGTCTTTTTAAATTTTATAAACTTTTATCGACGATTTATTTATAATTATTTCATCATAATTGCGTTATTAATTAATTTATTAAAAAATAACAAAAACGATGAAAAGTTTAAGTTTTTTATATGATTTGAGGGCGTTAAAAAAACGTTTTTATAATTAAAACGCACTTTTTCGAAAACGTTATTTTTACGTTATTATAATTCGAAAACGAAATTGCGTGTGAAAATTAATATCTTTAATTTTGATTTCGAAATTATGTTTATTTAATAAAATGAATATAAATATTAACGCTTCGTTATTTGTTAATCTCGAAAAATAATCTTTATTAAATAAAATTATGAAATTTATAATTAAAAATTGTTTATTATTATAATAATAATAATAATATAATAACGATATTACTTAAAAAATAATATTTATTATATCGAAATATAAATTAATTATAATAATTTTAAAGAATTTTTTAAATAAAAAAAGCTTAATTTCAAACAAATTCGATAAATTTTAAAATTAATCATTTACGACTTTAAAATTCTTTATCGAATTGAAAAATTGAATTTTATCGATACGTTATCGCGACGTCTTAATTATAAAAAAGCATCGTTATTAAATATCAAATTATTATCGATACTTTAAAACAAGTTTACATTTTGAATTAACGAGAAATTATTTTAAAAAAATAGAAAAATAATCGTTATAATAACGCCTGCATTTTAAATTATAAATATTCAAATAATTATTTTAAAAAGAGAAATCAAAATCGCATTTAAAATTGCGTATATAAAATCGCATTAATTAATAAAAAAATTAATTCGAAAGTTGCAATATTATAATGATTAAATATATTTATTTCGTATTAATTTTAATGCATTATCGAAACGACGTTAAAAATATAATAAAAAATAAGTTTTTGATTTTAAGAAATTGCTGCGATATAATAATCGTTTTTATATTTTTAAAAATAATATTATTAAAAAAGAACTCATTAATCGTTATTATAATAATTCGTTATTTAAATATTTTAATATTACGAAAACGCATAAATTTCTTATTCGAAAATATTATTGAAACGAATTTTTAAAAAAGATTATAAAATATGCAAAAATTTATAACATATATCAACGAACGAAATCGTCGCGACATCAATCGTATAACGAACTTAATTCGCTTTTTATTATTATAAAATTATAAAAAGAGTTTTTTATAAATTTTATTATGAATTTATTATTAAACAAATTTAAAAGCGTTATATATAACGTTATTTTAATAATAATAAATCGATTCACGAAAATAATTAAATATTTATTTATGAAAATCACGATCGATGTCGTTATATTAACGAAAATGTTTTATAATAAAATAATATATCATTATAATATATTAAACGACATCGTTAACGATTAAAATTTTATATTTATCAATAACTTTTAATTAACTATTTATTTTCATTTCGAAATTAAGCGACGTTTAAGCATCATCTTTTATTCACAAATTAATAAACAAATTAAATAACAAAATTAAATATTAAAACATTTTTTACGTGTGTTTATTAATGATAAATAAACGAATTAAATCAAATTATTATTTATAATAAAATTTATATATATAAATAATTAACATTTCTTTATCGAAATAACATCGTTTTTTTTAATATATAATTATTATCTTAAAATTCGATAAAAAATCGAAAACGATTTCGCTAAAAGAAAAATATTTATTATAAATAATAAAATAAAAAGATTATAAACATTATAAAATGAAATTGCGAATCGTCTTTAAAACGTTATCGTAATTTAAATCAAATAATATAATAAATTGCATTAATTTTAAAGTTATAAAATAAGCGATTTAATAATGTTAACGATTAAAAATCTTAAATAAAAACGCTCAAATAAAAAAAATTATCTTATAAATTCATAAAAAAATTTCAAATTATAAGTAAAATAAACACGTAAACGTATCAATTATTATTATTTTCTTTTTATAAAATTTATTATATTTTTTATATATCGTTATTTATATTTTATTATCATCGCGAATACGCGAATAAAGCGAATATTTTATTTATATAAATTTTTAATCTTATCGATAACGATGAAATATAAAAAATCGAAAAAATAAAAAAATAAAAAAAAATAAAAAAGACGTTTAATATAAAATTAAATGAATTAATTAAGACGATAAATATAATTAATGAATATTAAATAAAAATATTTTGAATATTAACGATTTAATCGATGTTTTTAATAAACAATCGAGCAATAAATGAAAAAAACAAAATAAAAAGCTCGATTTTAAAAAATTCAATCGATTATATAAAATATTATCGCGTAATAAACGAAAACGACGTTATAAAACTTAAATATTTATCGAGAATTATAATGTTTAAAAATGATATTTTTATTACGAGCGCGTTTCTAAATTTTTATTATAATGAACATATATATTAAAAAATGATATTATTATTTATTATTCAAATTATGAAATGTTATAATGAAAATATGTCGCATTAAAAGATATATTATTATTATAAACATAATTTCTAAAAAGATATTTAAAGATGTTATTAACAAAATTGTTTTAGATTTTTTATGTTAACGCTATCGCAAAAACAAATCGTTATTTAATTTTATCACGCTTTTTTAATATCGTAAACCTCGCGATCGAATATTAAATCGAAAACGGATTTTTTAAAGAAAATCGATAATATAACGTTATTATCATTTATAAAATTATTTATTGAAACAATATTCGACTTTAAATTCTTCGAAAAAAACTTATTATTATTCGTTAACTCTTTTTCAAATTCACGTAAATTATTGAATTCTTATTTTAAAAGCGTGTTTATATTTTTTAATTTATCGATACGCTTATTTATTATATCGAGTTCACGTTATAAATTAACAATAATAATGAAAATAATCGAAATTATCATTATCGTACGCCCTTATCACTTACGTTATTAAATAATTCTTTTATCGATATGCGCTCGTGCGCGAACAAAATTAAATGTTAAATTATAACGTTATACACGTCGCAAAAAATTTCGCATTTTATCTTAATAAATAAACGAAGTTTTAACGTAATAATCGATATTACGTTTATTTATTTTATATTTAATATAAAAAAAAATTCATCGCGAATATAAAGATCGATTTTTTTATAAAAACAAATTTTATATAATAAATCGATTATTATAAATTATTAACGATG
>WOGZ01000171.1:0-72124 GCA_009733775.1 Alectoria sarmentosa
GAACGAGTTTTAATAATGATTAAACGATGATTATAAACGTTATTTGAAACGCGATGTTTCTTTCTAATAATTTTTTTTTTTTTTTGAACGATTATAAGAATATTGATAAAATTATATTTTAGAACACCGTTTTACGAAAAATACGCGAAATTTTTAAAATAACAATTATTGTGACTTCTTTAAACATCGTTTTTATTCTTTTTCAAAAAAGTTATATCGTCCATTTTCGTTTTAAGATTTCTTTAAATATTATTACTTAATTTTTTTACGATATCATAAATGAATTCGATTTAATCGAATTATTATATATAATTGAATTGATCTTTTAAGACGAGATCTCGATACAAAATCGTTATAATATCGAAATTATTAATCGCATATTTTAAAACATTCGCAAAGATCTTAAATCGTTTAATAACATAATTATATGCTTTTGTGACGACTTTTATCAAGTTTTATCGATTATTAAAAACGTTAAGTTAAGGCGTATTATTACATTTATCTTAAAAATCTTATATTTATAAAATCACATTTAAATTTTTAAACTTATCAAAAATATAAAATCTCACAATTCAAATTTAATTGAATAAAATCGTATTAATATAAAAACATTCGCAAATGATTTTTTAAATGTGAATAATGAAATTTTAACAAGCATAAAAAAACGAAAGATTATTAATATCAGGAAACGAAATGAGGCTGAATGCTTTGTATTCCGCTATGAACGGAATAATAGCTATGAAGAGAGAATACATGCTGTGAAGCCGAATATGTAGGTAGCGCCAAGCCGCGCTAGGCCCGATCGAGTCATGTAGGGCTGTGGGCTGGAACCATGACAATTAATTAATTTATCGATTAATTATTAAATGACATTATTACAAATTTGATTGATATTATTTATCGCGATTTAAATTCACATCGAGCATTTGATTTTTATATCTTTAAAGCGATTTTTTATATTCTTAATAAAAACATTATTCAATTCAATAATCAAATCTTTAATAAATTTTTTGAAATTAAAACGATATATATTAATCGTAATTAAGTCGTTAATGAAAAAGATAAAAAAAAATTATTTATCGAATTAATAAACGTTTTTAAATTAATCTCTTTATTATTTTATTATTTGAAATTAAAAAAAAGTTATATAATAATGTTATTAAGAAATTTATAATAATTATAAAATCTATGCAATGAAACACGTTTATAAATTAAATATATTGAATTTAAGATATTCGATTATCGCATTTTTAAAAACGAATATAATGATAAACGTTATTATATATCACGTATATCTCTTGCTCCGCTCGATTCGAATAATTTATATATTCTCTTTTAACGTATTTAATATTTAATTCGTTTAATTTTTAATATAATAATTAATAAATCGTAAAATTAATTTTTGCAACAAATCGATTTATGTTTATAATCGAAGGTCTTCGTTTATAATTAATTGTATATAATTTTAAGTCGAGTTATTAACAAAGTCGATTTATTTATTATAATTTTAAACGATTTATCAAGAAGATAATCGAATTATTCGATTAAATATATCAAAAATAAAATTATTAAGCAAATGCTTTTTATATAATAATAAAAATAAATTATATACGCATAAAAAAGCAAATAAAGTTCGCTTAACCGACGTTATTTAAATTCGTTTCGCCTTCATTTGCCTTGAGTATCATAAATTTAATTCATAAATCTTAACTTGTTTTCTTTTTATAAATTCGCTTATTTCGATTAATTAAAATTATATATATTTATTAATTATTTATATCGCTTGAAAAACTATTTAATTAAAAATTAATTAGTATATCTGCGATTTAATCGTTTATAAATACGAACTTTATAATAATTTCATTATTAATTAAAATTTCTCGCTTATAATAACATTAAATATTAATATATTTAATGCGTTAATAATATTTAAAAAATTTAATAAAAATAAAAATATTTTATTATCGTCAAATAAGCGAATCGAATCGTTTTAAAAATTTGAAAATGTACTTTTTATAATTATCTTATAATTTACACGATTGTTATAATAATTTCGATAAAAGCGATATATAATATATTTAATCTTAATAATAAACGTAACGATTATATTATATTTTTTATTAATTTAATTACACGTCGCTTAATTTCGTAATAAAACATATTTATAAATAAAAACTTTTATTCGTTTTATTGTTATTATAAATCGAATTTATTTAAGCGATAAAGTTTTTTTTTATGAAATCGTAAATTAAATTTGATAATGTTAACGATGTATTTAAATACTCGATTAATTATATTTAAATAACGCAAAATAAAATTATAATAAAATTAACTTAATTTATCGATCGTGAAAATTGAATTAATTCGTATATTGATTATAAAATATATAAAAAATTTAATGCGTTTTTAATAACTTAATTAAATTAATCGTTAATATTATATTAAAAGATTGAATTATCGCTATAACGTGTTTTAATTTTTTTTTCATCTTTTAAATTCGTCGTAACTTCAATTTTAAATGTGAGAATTGTTTAACAATTTTTAAAAAATCAACTTTCAAAATAATTAAATAGCGAAAAAGATGCGTGAAAGATTGTTAGAACAAAACGATAAAATTTAAATTATGTTCAGATTTTAAAGCTTCTAGTGCGAGAAGTTGTTCGGTAATGTTATGTCGTTACGATAAGAAACGAATATGTATTCATTGTAGACATTACTTTTTGCGCAATGATAATCAAGTTGTAAATCGAAGCTTTGATGCCCAATTTGAATTTAAACTGACGCATTGAGAGTAGGGTTCATAAGAGAGAAAAGGCTTAGTTGACAGACACATATATACTATGATTGCGTTCGAGATATGGTCGTAATTTGCAAGTAGATAGCTGTTAGGGGAAAGGAAGTCATATAAAAGTAGTGTTATATTCCAAAGATCCCCATCGACCATGAATACCATCTTTTCGTAATCATGTGACTCACTGTCCATGTTACATAGGAGCATAGGATCTCCTCCGCGTCCTTGAAAGCCACTTACTCCCCTCAGAACAGCCATAGGTCAGCAATTTTTGCTATCGAAAACTCTACCACATTTTATATCACATCACATCATCCCAAAACAACAATCTTCTTCTCCGGTTTAGCCTGCGCCCACGCATCGATATGCACCCTCCCAACACCAAGTCTATACGCCACGCCCTCTTTCATCTCGACCAACATGACATTATACAAACACCACGCTTTCCCGCCATCAAACCTCTGCTCATCGAACCCGTAGCCATTCCGCGAACTATTGATATCAGGCGCATCTGGGAAATAATTCTTCTCAAGCGTGGTGGCGTCACCATCAACCAGCAGATCCGGATCTCCGTCCCCTCGATCCTCCTGCGAGAACAGCTTCGCTCGCGATATCCTCACGGTCTCGTAGCGGGCTTCACTCGTCATCTTGGTCGAGACGTCCCCGGGCACGAGCACGTAGCCTGCGATGTAGCCGTCGCGATCACGCAGCGGGAGCGGGCAGACGGTGTGGGTGTCCGGGGTGCATTTGTGCATGTACAGGGCCATGGTCAAGTAGTGGCCCCAGCCTATGTTGAACACGGCTGTGGCTTCGGCTTCGAAGACGATGTGACTGGTGTCTTTTTGCAGATGTGGCCCTATGGTCCTCTGGTCCTCGGGCGCGGTGGGGTGCAGGAAGTAGTGGTCTGGATTCTTTACTTCCCAGTAATAGGGAAGTCCGTTCTCCAGGGCCCCTTTCCATTCGCAGCGGTAGAGGATACGCTTTGCGGGGTCCTGATTGGCGCCCTTTGGGTATCGGCAGTCTCTGCTTGAGAATGTCCTACCGTCGTCATCGACCCAGTTGATCCTGGAGAGGTTCTCGTAGGTGTTGCAGCGTACTTTGCCGACCCAGCCAGCCCAAGACCAGCTAGGGAAAAGCGGTAGACCAGTCTCATGGTCACGCCGTCGCGTCATCGGGCCATCCGCCTGCCACAGGATTTGTGAGTCTAGCTCCGAACGAGGGATCCCGAAGAGCATGTCGCTACGGAATAGAGGGCGAAAGCGAGCTGCTACTCCTTCAAAGGCCTTGAGGATATCCGATGCATAGGTCAAGTAGCGTGAGGTGTAGTCTCTTACCGTTCTAGAGTACGAGAGGATATTGACGGCTCGGGATCTCGGAATGAAGTTTCGCGAGTAGTCACTGATGAGGGTGGGAAGTGGCTTTGCGATCAAGCCACTCTCATTGTCGTCTACGCTCTCCATAAAGGCGTCGGGCCGATGGCAGCAGGTGAAGAAACACCTTTGATCAGCAACATAGAGAACTCTGCTCGAGAGAATGCGCTCTTGAAAAGTCCAAGCTCGGGTATTCCATGAGGAATCGCCGATTGTTTTGTCAAATGTTACCGGTCGGTTGGCAAGAGAGAGCCCCTGGATCTTCTCGACAACCTGTGTGAAAGCACGCCGTTTGGTCTGCCCTCCCGCCAATCCGGCATCCGCACTGTCTCCAGAGGTGGCTGCAATCGTGAGAACTGCTGATCCGTAGATGACGTCCATGGCGGTGATCTGATTCGCTTTGTCTTGGTCGTTATCTTGAATTATACAGAGGCTGTCGACCCACAAATATCGCTCTCCGAGTTCCCTCACAAGATCCATGGCATCTTTGATGGTTTTCGGTAGTTCCTCGAGCCTCTTTGAAAGTCCACCTTTTATCTCAAGGTCCCCTCTAAGGTCTTCAGTGTTACAAAAAGTCTTGCCGTGACCCCAACGGTAGCTCAGAGCTAGATATCGAAAATCATTGTCTCCTCCTACAATGCACATGAGCTCTACGTCAATAAGCCGAAATCCCTTTGGCAGATTCACCCTGAGACTCTCGAAAGGTGTTCCGCCGCATTGTCCATCAAGGCAGGTAGAATACCAATGTTTAATCATGCCAAGACTGATTTGGCCCATCGAGATAGACTTCTGCTTCGGGGTTTCGCCACTCTCAGTGTGCTCATCTGACATTGCGTAGATGAGGAGATCCGTAGAGGGGTCGATTAACTTTCCTTCGAGACGGGCATTGAGATATATACAAAGCTGCCGAGGACCAGAAGTATTGGTCTCCATGGGTAGCACTGTCAACTGACACGTTACAGGCTTCGCATCGATCTCAAAGGGTAGCTCCTCCTCTCCTAAAGCAGTTTGGATCGTGTATACGAGCAGACGACAGAACGCACATTGTTTCTTCTGAACGATCTGCTCAAGAGAACTCAGGGGCACCAATTCCTTTATTTGCTGACTTGGGCTGTTTAACAATAGATACCCGAAGTCAATATGCCGACAGACATCACACAAGTGACTTGGATCGGTCAATGGCAATATTTCCGGATCTTCGATCCACCACACTCTCGAAGGTACAGAGACGTCCTCTTGCCGCTTAGTCGCAGGCTTCGTCTGGTTTTGCGCGTGCCAGTCCCAAAGAAATTTCTCGAGCCCGGGGTACTTTTCCTTTCCTGTAGAGTCTGAGCCCAAAACACTGCGGAAAAGTTCGGTGATATCAGGCTTTTCGTCTGCGCCCTTTGCATCATGCTTGGGGGATGTTTCTTTTACTCGCCCATCCTCCTCACTTGGCTCGCTCCACGATTCCCTGTTCGCTGTCATGATGAGAAGATCCTGCTTAGTCAATCGATTTAGTTGGTCCAGCGTAATTGCAGTCCTCATGGTATGCGGTCACTGGAGGCATAAAACATGGATCCTCCTGTGCAATCATCGTATTCTGATATCGAAGGTGGTTTTCGTTCAATTGCACTGCCGTAGGTATTGAAATTTGGCCCCCAATCATCTCAGCCACTCGTATTTCCAGCCACCTGATTGATTTCATTGCGTTAACCTACAGCTTCGCTGCAATTCTACTAACAGCCATTGACGTAGAGATCACATATCGTGAGGCAAGTAGTCATTTGACATGGCGCTAGGCATTGCAACCCTCATATTTCATGCAATCATATTACCCTCGCTATGCAGACACAGTCTCCACCACCCCAAAACCCTCACCCCACTCTCCTTACCCCCTCCACCATACACCCTTAAACCCCCTCTCATCCCATCTTCGCATTCGAAAAGTCCATCTCCGGATGACTGTTTTTGAACTTCTTCAACATGTTCAACTTCCCCTACTCCTCACTCGTCGACTTCCCCATCTCCTTCTACCGCTGATCAAACTTCTTGATACTGTATTTCGGCCAAAAACGCTTTACCCGATTAATGGCTAGCGCCCCCGCCTTACTCAGCACGGTAATTCACGCATGCCAAGAAATCGCATTTTTTCGCTATAAATCTCCGAAGCACAGTAGAATTACGGAGGTCTGCACCAAAAGTCATGGACAACGCTAGTGGCAGCCCTAGCCCTAATCTCGGAAGGCAGCCCTGAACCGAAGCAGCTTTAAGCGCATTGTCCAGGCAACTCTTCAGGCGGGGCGTTATCCGAGATTTTGGCGAAGAGGTCTTGGCGTCCAGGACTTTCGGTGCCGACCTCTGTAAATCTAGTCACTAGTATTGTCTAGGCCGGGGCGGACATTCAAAACTTTTATCAAACGAATCCTGCAAACTCCACAGCCATGGAACTTCTATCTTTGCATCTCCACTAATTTCAGAATAAGCGACTATCTGAACAACCAGAAAATCAAGAGTCATGATCATCCCGTCGGACTCATCTCGAGGCGTCCTAGACATGGTGTTCCTGCCGCTGAAAACCGAACGAACCAATAGTACGAGGGCTAGCGGGATCCGCACAGCCTTGCAGCTGGAATAATTTCCTCGACGGCGGCGGCTCCTTCGTCTTGGCGCGTTTCACTGCCTAGAGAGAGTCAAGCTCAGCCCTCAAAGGATTTTGAAGGATCGTTCACACCCAGAACATGATCTTATACATATGCATGCACAGGCGGCATTTTGACATTCTTTTCAAACGTATCTTCCCAACTCCATTCCTTTCTGTCATTGTCCAGCGCGACTTCCATCTGTCAAATAATTTATAATCCTTTCATCCACGCCTAAAAAAGTAATACTCTGCATCAAAAAAAAATCGGATATAAAAATGCGGCGCTCCTTAACAATATTGTTTTTGCTCCTTCTTGGTACCCTCTTCGTTAAACAGGTCCGAGCTCCTCTTCCCCACCTGGACGAACCCACTCCCGACGAAGAACCAGCACCGGTCCCAAACACCGGCGAAGATGACGGCTCCGGTTCAAGCTCAGGCTCCAGCGACGGCGATGATTCCGAAGGCGGCATCGGAGAAATCTTGGGCGGTGGAACCTCGAGTGGGGAACCCTCGAGCGATGGGATCCCAGCCGCGCCCGTTGCCCCAGCCGCCGAGGGCAACGAGGCGGAATTCGAAGAAGAGGACAATGACTACAGCGAAGTGCTGGACGCAGTATCCGACCTCCTCGACGCCATCACCTCCATCATCTCCGATTTGGGCGACGGCTCCTCAACCACAGTATCGGCGCCTCTACCCACCGCAGCATTGCCGTGCTACAGCGTCTCGAGCATCTACAACGAGTGCGGCCTCCACAATAGCGAGTTTCCATATGTGGTGTTCCCCATACAGGCGAGTTGCCTGTGCTATGTGACCAAGGGCAACGACACCACGGCCACCTGGGCGCCTAGCTCCTATGACGGATATTTGAGCGACTGCAACAATTATGCCCAGACACAGACTCAGGCTTCGATTACGAACATTGGCAACAGCAGCAGTGCTTTCAATTTGTGTGCGAGCGCTGGCGATGTCAGAGCAACTCCAGCCCTAGCTGCTGCGAGTTCGACCATCACGTCTACGGCTACCCCAGCCTCGAGTACCGCTGCGCCCAGTACACCTACTGCCACGGGCACAAGCAGTTCAGCAAGTCGAATGTCTGTGTTGAGGCCTCTGATTGTGTGCATAGGACTGTGGTTTTGTAGAATGGTGATTTGAGGATTGTGCAAAGACTGGATTCTTCTAAAAGGGGAGTCTTATGAAATGGATGTAGAGCACATATACCCAAACTCGTGTCAAGTCGACTCAGGCGGTACGCTTACTCCGAGTCATCAATCTTAATCGTCATGTATATAAAACTGGACAGAAAGTACAATCTCAATCCGAAACATCCGACTGTGTGCTTTGCGCAGCATCGCGTTGCGTGACAGCAACCTCAAATTCACCAAATTCATTTCACGAAACGCCTGTCATAACCAGCTAAGCCGGTCAGCCATCGAACGAAGCTTTGTCATATCATATGTCTCTGTATCCAGCGGTAGCTTTGCCGGATCATAGTGGATGGGAGTACCATGTTTGCCTAAGACTGATCGTCTGAACGGCATGTATTTCTTGAACCAGTCCTCGAAATGTGGCCGCAAATCTTCAATCGGGCCGGTATTGGATCACGATCAGAGCGCGGAAGCTTCCATACTGTCCTATCTTGACCGACTGGTCGTCCGTAATGCTCCAGGTGGTCATATGAAGTTATCGTGAAAATTGCTCGGCGCTGTGAATCCCATGATGAGAATGGGGGTTCCCTTAGATCGTCTATGACATTGAAACTAAGACGATAAAACAAAACCGAAGCATCCACAACACTGCCTACTAATGCCACTGTCTGCTGTCTCAATTGCCAGCTATGTAGTACGACCTCCTCCTCGTATCTCCTTAAAGCTTTCATACAATTAGAATTGTGAGCGCGATTCCTGCTAAAACACAGCTCATTTTTCATGCTTGAAGGTTGATCTTATTTACGGGATCATTGGTAATGGAGTACTTTTTCAGAGATAATAACCACGGAAAAGCTTGGTAGCAGCAGAATGTAGAACGATACCTTAGTGCATGGACTTCCAAAGCCGGGACCTGCTTATAATGAAAGTGGTTGGTATTCAGCATCGTGTAAGAGTCTAGCTACATGCCAGAGCTTCAACATCTTAGCTACTACTGCAGCCCGAAAGTCCGAAAAATTGGCGCAGCCGATGGAAGAAGACGCCGCATGGAACTATGCAGACAAGTAAAGAAAGCCTGTACGTCACTACAATAAGTCGATGGCTCGTATCTGGCAACGCTGGTCCAACAATACTTAAGAAGGATCCCACAGGCGCAGCAGCAATAGGATACTTGGGCCATGGCAGTTGCGTAGAGGTATCAGTGGATGAACACTAATTACTGAAAAATGGAATAGGGTGACCTCTAAGCGTAGAAGCCCCAACTGAGGCCCAATTGTCTTCCTCGGTTTCGTCGTCGGCTGCGGATAAAGCCATAGTATTTTGGTTGCCCATCAGAAGAGTCGCGTGCAACAACTGCTGCTCTAGTTGTTGTATGCTCTCATCGTGGTCATATACGGAAGAAAACGGGAAAGTTCTGCTTGTTCAACCAGAAGATACGGTAAACAGTACAGACGGAAATTGATACCAAATTAGCTGGTTAGCTGCAGTGGAAATTTGGCCTCTATCAATAGCCAATAGCAACTTCTTGTGATGGCTCAATCTCGCGCGTGAAGGGGAATTTGCATTGTATACCGACGTTGTATTCCATGACGTTAAAACGTGTACCGAAGATGGATAAACTAGTTTGACTAGTGCTGCTGAAATAGACTCGTGGAAAATGCTGCTGCTGAAGTAGGTTGAAAAAGATGAAGGGCGATGCCTCTGGGCTGTTCGAGTGAAGGAGCTAAGTAAGGTAGGGTTAGGGCTGATCATCCAGCTCGGTTACTAGAAGCGGCAGCCTCGGCAATCCTGGGTAAGCTACCAAGCCCAAACGCTTGAGCCCGCCACATCTTCGAGCAGACCTCGAAAGAAGACAAAGCAACAGCAGCGCTCGCATATGCTAAACATTCATCAAGGCACTAATACCAACCTGTCGCAATCCATGCACAACATACAGCCCTTCCTCGCCGGCAAACCGTTGGTCCTCCCAAAAATTAAGCAGCACCGCTTCCCGCACGTCACTTTTCCCCACATCCAGCTAAGCCAAGCCAAAACATGAAGACATAAAACAAACCATAAGGACTGGACCGCAGATTCCCGGATACTACGCAGAGTGAAGGGTTGGGGTCTCTGAGGTCTTCTTGACACCCGTCAATCTCAGCATGGCCGCGGTATCACCGCCCAAGCCCTGGGAAAGGGCAAATGGAGCTGGTAGGTGTCCTGGTAATTCCTTCACCAAAGCCTAGGTCTTTCCAGGAGTAACAGAGCGCTGAGGATCTATTTAACAGCTACCGGCGCATCATCAACCTCAACTGCAAATCACCACACCACAATTCCAACAACCTCATCCTCCTCGCCCCCTGCTCTTCCTGACAAACCGTCCTCCCTCTCCACCGTCGTAAACCGCAACTCCTCAACTTATTCCCCCATCAATCAAAATCGCTACAGCTCCACCCCTTACTCCGGCATGGGAGGCTACTCATCACCCTACTCGCGCTTTGGTGGTATGGGAAACTCGATGTACGGTGGGGGCTATGGCTCCATGTATAGCGGCATGGGAGGAATGGGAATGGGAGGTTATGGAGGAGGCGGAATGTACGGGCAACCGGGCATGATGGGCAATGGGGATCCGAACGATCCAAATAGCCTGACGAATACGTTCAGTCAGAGCACGCAAGCTACGTTTCAGATTATTGAGAGTTTGGTCGGTGCGTTTGGGGGGTTTGCGCAGATGTTGGAGAGTACTTATATGGCTACGCACTCGAGTTTCTTTGGTTTGTTCTCTCCTTTCCCAATATTTTATTTGGCGTCCACTCGGGCCCTACTCCTTCCTACAAGTCGATGCAGGTCATTTGCTTACTGTGGGATGATATAGCAATGGTCCAAGTGGCCGAACAATTCTCTACTCTCCGAACAACCCTCGGTTCCATACTCGGCATCTTCACCCTCCTCCGCTGGCTCCGTACCCTCTTCGCCAGAGTCACCGGTCGCCCTCCACCCGCGGACGCCACATCACTCACTCCCTCAGCGTTCGCATCGTTCCAAGGGCTCTCCTCCTCAGGCCCCTCTCTGTTACCAAATGGCCAGCCAACACCCTCAAAGAAACCGTTTTTGATATTCTTAGCCGCGGTGATAGGATTACCATATCTCATGACAAAATTAATACGGAATCTTGCGAGACAGAATGAGAAACAGCAGAATCAGTACAATCAGGAGGGTAGGATGATACTCGGACCTGATGGGCAGCCGACGCCTGACCAGCAACCACACCAACCGATTGACCCATCGAAATTGGATTTCTGCAGGCTGCTATATAACTATACGCCGGAGAGCATGACTCAAGGTGGTTCGCCTGCCGAGGGTATAGATCTCCAAGTCAAGAAAGGAGATCTGGTTGCTGTCCTCAGCAAATCAGATCCACTGGGTAACCCAAGTGACTGGTGGAGGTGCAGAGCGCGAGACGGGCGTGTGGGATATCTTCCTGGCCTGTACCTAGAACCCATCCAAAGAAAACAACAACCGCAAATTGACGATGGCGGGCGAGTAAACACCATGTCATCTCTTGCAGCTGGTGGGAGCGGAGAAGGCAGCCGAAGTAACAGTCTCAAGGTTGATGCTAAGGGACCCAAGGTTGAGGGCAAGGCGGGTGATATTTCAGCTGAAAGTTTCCAGAGGAGTCAGTTTTACAACTAGATCTAAAGCGATTGTGGGACCGGGAAAAAAGGTACATAAGGGACAAGGGCAGAGGCGTTGTGATTTTCTTCCTGCACATATGTTGGCTGCGGGTTTTGAGCTTTGGGTATTGGTCAGAGCTGAGCAGATGAGCGGGCGGTATGCTCGTGACGTTATTGCTCGGGAGCGAATTTCATGAGACAGAAAAGACTCAATGAAGTTTGCTGCATCTCGTGCTTTGATTGCATGGCGATTACGCTCATCTCAACTTCGACATTCATCATATGTACTAGTACATCGCGCGGCCCACTCTGATGCACGCTTGTGCACCTATCCTTGATGCGGCCATGTACCAGTAAATTCACAGACACATCTCCAAGAGCAAGCGATCCATCGGCGCGTCACATCCTGCAACAAATTCTGCGATTTTCCCGTAGAGAAGCATCATAGATCTTCATCCTTTAGCCAAAGCGTTAAGACACCATAGATTCTCCAATTTAAAGTCTGAGCAGACGCATATTGGGCTACGGTCGACAACCGGAGATTTTCTCAAGTCAGTCTCAAGGTGGTGATATAGATATCCCGAGCGCTATGTGTAATTTGTTCTTGTCCGCACGATGGATGTGATGGGAGATGTTGTGCCCATGTTTCCTAAGCTAGCGGCAAACGTGGCGCAGTCAAAGAAAGATGGTACACGGAGTATGCAGTACAGATCCCCTAGGCCCAGGTCGATTGGTGATGGGAGTCATATCTGATGCTGCGGCTAGTCATTTCTTTGTCGTTGGTGTTGATGTATATAGTAGGGCCGTAGGGCCACGTATCTTACTGTATCTTAGACCCATTCCGATTTTCCGAAATGTAAGCTGCTAGGCTGTTGATGGCATTCGTCCCTACACGTGGGAGGTTTGGTTGAGACGAACGCACTTTGAATCGAATTGACCTGGCAGAGGTTTGCGCGTTCGAGCATTACACCTTCCGTGTGTCGGAACAAAACAAGTAGAGTATGGAGATAATGATCTCTACCCTGTCACGTTTGGATTTCCATCCCGTTCCTCGAGAGCATTTAAATGGGCAAAATTTTTGCTGGTGATGTATTTGTTCTGCAAGAGCCAGTGCGTCTGAAGTGGATGATGGTGTCCCTCAAAAGTATCCTTGGTCTGCCAGTAAAGAGTCGTCCCATCGAGTCCGCTATTTTGGAGTTCGAACTGGGATACTGGCGTCCAATTCGGTTTGTAGGGGTTTCGTACCGTCTCCAGCAGTGCCAGGCAGAGAGACAGTCGCTACATTGCGGTATCCAGCTACCGCGACATCTTCGTATAGCACTTTCTTCAAGCCAATTTCGCTGATATTTAGCTCCTGAAGCTTAACATTCTTCATCAATATAACGTCTTTGTAATTACGAAGGATATCTGTGGCGTCAATTCTTGTCCTGAGACCCTTTCGCTGCGTACCCGTTGCTGGCTCAGGGATAGAGCGAATAGTATGTATCACTCTTGTTTGAAAGGGTATAGGATAAGCCTGGGAGAATTCACACTTAAATTCGTCTCGAAGACCTAAATAAACTTCGTGACAAAACCTTTGGAGTGAGTTGGTAGGGTCTTCGATTCTTGAGAAAAGTCGCAAGTCTCTTGAAAGATTTCTAGGGCTACGCGAAGCCAAAGAATTCCCAATTCCGAGGACGTGAGCAGTGAGTGGCTGGTCTTCTTGTCGCACTGTGATTGATTCGAGTAGTTTCAAAGCAGCCTCGACATGGCTTGGAGTGGGGAGGCTCAATGACCCGAGCGTGAAATGTAGATTAGCAGGATGAGTGAGTGCACTTTTAGGTACAAGGGCAAAAATGGGATCGTTTTCAAGGCGACGATACGATTCCAAGATCTGAGGGAGCGATGTGCGAGTCACAAGAGGGATTCGGACAAAATGTGTCACTTTCAACGCTTCTTTCATGCTCATCCGCATCTTGGATGTCATTTTTGTCCAGGATTTTCACCCTGAGACGATAGACAGAATAGGCAGGTTGGAGATGGGAAAACGAAGAAGGAGAAGTAATGGATTTCGTTGTGAGGAACAGGCTACGCAGCGGAATAACTAAAGGCCGGCAGTAGGGCTAGGGCTCATGAAGAATGACTGACTATAACTACCATGAAGAACATGAAAAAGGAAACCATGCAGGCGGGCATGAACCAGCTGAATACACGAGGGAGTTCGGAATTCGATCTCATACTTCCATCAGATTCTTAGGAATTTCATATCAAATGTCGATCAACTCAGGGGCATTTCTCTCGGGCCATCTATCGAACTCATATAAGTTCCTGAGACAGATCCATTTGTAACGAATCCAGGGGATCCATCGGCTCCTTTATGAAGGTATAGAGGCGCGTAGCGTTCTCGGGGGTGTAAAAACTACGATGGAAAAGGCTGTCGCCCAGTCCGACCAACTCTACGACCAGCTGCCGAATTGGTCACCGGTGTCATTGCCAAGGCGCCCGATGGTCCAGACCATCAAATCGAACTACTAGTCCTTAGTGGTCTGGACTAGTCTAATAGACTAGTAGTCCGGACAGGTCCATGCTACTGAACGGACTACCATGGACTGGTTCAGTAGTATGGACGGACGGTCTGAACCAATAGTCCAGATGGTCCATTTTGACTGCTGCATATCTGAGCATGATAGGCGTATATTTGGTAGCAATGTTATAGGGCTGATGTGATAGGGCTGACTGAGAACAGATTTTTCTCCGAGGCTCAGCACATTCATGTCACATTATTATTCGACAACCACAACATCAGTCTTAAGGCTACGACTATGGAGCTATTTGAATGCTTGAAGTCATGGTTTCGAATCGGCATCTTTACGGAGCAAGATTTACATGCTATTATCGATATTATGAATGAAGGACTTGGAGGAGTCTTTGGACCAGTAGGACGGACGGTCCAACTGGATATGGACCAGTCCGACTGTGTGGACGGACTACGAACCGTTTATATAGCTTCAGATGGACCAATTCAGGCCTTTGGACGGACGGTCTGGACCATCGGGCGCCTTGTTCATTGCTTAGCAATTCTGGATTCACAATCGACGATATTCGGTGTTAGAAGGAGCCGTTGGAATCTTAAGGGCTTTCTGCGGTCTTGGAATCCGAGGTCCTGAAGCAGCGAGGTCGTGTGGTTCATACTTTCTTGTGTTGGTGGACTCAGAGGGGCGATACCAAGGCTCCACGTTTGAAGCGGCTAGTATGCATGGTACCGTGGCAGGGGCAGAGACGTAGGGATCGGCGCTTGAGAGGCCTTCGACGATTTGGATGCAATAACATCTTGAGTAGGTATAGAGGAGAGTGTTTGATCCTGCTAAGATTTTCCATATGCAGTGAACGCTGGTACATTCCAAAAGGCAAATAGGGCCAGGTTCATGAGTTTCGTCCGATGGAGGCGGCGGAGCAGCAGCTTCTGAAAAGATCGTCATATATGATGTTCTTAGGGGTGGTCTCCGGCTTCAATCAATCAGTTGCATTGGACAAGCAGTCCTCGCCAACCTCACGAGAATTTCCGAGGTCGCACTGAGTCAGAGACGCCGGGAAGCGGAACACTCATACATTCGGAATGCCTCCTGCCTTCAAATGTTTCGGACTTCATTCTCCCTTCTTGTCTTATATTTCTGATAGCCAGACGCTCAAGTGCAATGCCTTTTGCCCAGATGCGATCATGGAACTTGGCAAGCAAAGGCCTAGCATCGAATTTCAATGACTCTGGCCTGAACCACTCCCGCGACCCCGTCTTTTTGCTCGTCTTGGTGTTCATCCTGATAGGATTACCCCATACAACATTTGTAGTGTCAACCAGCTTGACTATCTCTTTCTGTGTATAATTGGATGGTCGCGATTCTGTAAGCCCGGCGGCCAAAAAAGCATGAAACACACTCTGACAGAAGCTAGATAACATTGCAGTGTCGTCCCGTATCGGAACAAACAATTTCATAGCCTTGACTGGAGTTCTAGGCTTTTCCGCAAAGCTGGATCCATCACTCAGGCCGACCAGATCGACCCTGAAGGGTGAAGTTAGAGCCTCCGAAGTAATTTGTTCCAAATATGTGGATTCAATGCCATTTGAATCTCGGCGACCCTGAACAAGAGCCCGCCAGTCATTGTGGCTTAATTCATTAAGCAACTGCCAGGCAAAGTCAAGGTGGTCGGGCGTTGGAAGGCGCAGGGTTGCTATGTTCACGTGTAACATTTCCAATGATCGAATCCCTTCCCGAGGGACTCTGGTAGACACCAGCGGATCATCTGCAAATTCTTGAATGGATGCCCGTAAATGAGGATACGACTCGTGAGTTAAGAAGGGAATGCGAAGAATATGGGTGAGTGGTTGCTGTCTTGGAGTACGACGTAGCGGTCGAAAAAATACCATGTTGGATTCGGTCAATTCCAGTGATGAAGAGAGGAGTAAGTGCCAGTGGAGAGGGTTGAGGGGGAGGTCTACGCGCTGTCGAGCAGCCGCATGCACCTCACCCGTTTGGGTAGGCGGGATACCCCTCGACATCGTAGCTGAGTGACCTATGGAGGCTCGAGCTGAATGATCACTCCAGATGTTAGGAATGGGTGTCAGGTTTGGGGAAACCTGACGCGTTCTTACCAGGACAATGCAAAGTCGCACACATGGCTCCATTGGAATTTGAATAATTGGGATGGCTGCACATTTCCCAATTCTTAAATGCTGCTGTCCTGCAACCAAATTGTAATTGTACTATCACTTCCCTCTCATCTTAGAAAACGACGTCTCTTCCCAGCGTTTCTTTCCGTTGGAAGAGTCCTTGAGAACCTAGTCAGAAGCTCTAAATTTCCGTACACATCACCATCTTGCATGAGCCACCCCAGTCCACGCAAGTCTCCGAGAACCACTGTTACGCGAAATGCTAAAGCCCCACCAACATCAGCCATGATCTCATCGGTGATCTCGGCCCTCCGAGTCGCGCACCAGGAGGCTTAGCGGTCGTTGCCTCATTAGGAAATCTGACGAGTTCCCCCTCGTTGGAGAGGACAATGCGCTAAAAGAGCAGGGTAAGCAGGCTGCATATAGGGATGTAGGTGACACAGCAAGGCATTGCATTTCGCGCAGCGAGCAAAGGTTCCCATGGCAGTTGGATTTCTGGTATGCCAAGCACCGGATATCTGTCGGTCACTATGCGCGACCATAGCGGGAGTGCGGGAGGCGGTGGCGGGGGAGCAGGCAGCGATAGAGGAGACGGTGAGGATGGAGAGTGAGCATAAGCAGAGGATGGCCATGCAGCAGGATGTACGAGCCCATGTTTGATGACAGAGCTGTTCTTGCTTGCTCGCATTGCGATTCGATCCGCAGCTGGGTAATGCTAAATATTCACTCGTCGTATAACGTGCCATTCTCGAGCAGATAATGAAAGCCCTAAACATTCGTCATGAATCAATCAGTCGTAGCATCTACTGCCATCCCTCCATATCTCCTCAATCCTTCCCACCTCCTCTAAACTCTTTCTCCTTCTCCTTTTCCTTCTCCAACTGATCTAGAGCGCCTTCACCCTGCTTGTCTTGCCCACCCTCATGCTGTCCCATGGGATCATCTTTGGAAGCACCGAGTAGGGCGGCTGTTGTTTCCGAAGAAGTAGGGGGTGGGGCTTCCGTCGCTGGGCCTGTATTTACACCGCCTGCAGAACTTGCATCAGCGTGGGGAAGAAAGAAAGAAAGAGAGCGGAGAGTTTGACCTGGATTGTAGGAGGCTGGATTCAGTGCCATGGTTAGTGATGGTGCTGTTGGGCTTCTTGAAGCACGCCTCTGTGACTTCTGGAGATTTGCTTCAATAGCAGGACTAGAGTCTATCCCCAGATGCCCATGTACTTAGTAACATGTTAGTGGATTTGCATCTCATTGCCGCTGGCGGGCTGTCGTATTGATACGCTAAGGCGGCTACAAGTATTTACGAGTACACTTCAGGCAAGAAATTCGAGGAAAACATTTTCTTTTCCCACATGGCCACTATGTCAATTTTTGGAAGCTCGGCGAAAGTCCATGCCTGAGGCTTCACCAAAGCTTTTTTCGACAAGGACGATAGACACAGCATATTCTTCCCACCGCAACTGTTTCTACAGATTGACGCCATGACTTGAAGGCTTCTGGTTGCGCTATTCGGGATGAACCTGACCACTTCTGTGACGAGCAGTCAGCGTATGCACTGTGAGAGGATGTAAACGTAGATGTACCCTCGTTCGCGGTCTGCATCGGACTATTCGCTATGATGAAGATCTTTGAGTCGCAAATGACTCGGTGTATGACCTGAATTTTGGAGACTCATTTATTTCTGCCGTTTGGACAATCTTCCGTGGGAGCTCCCTCTGCCAATACAGCTGAGCCTTTCGAACTGTCCTTAGGATTGTTTTCCGGATTCTTGCCGGTATCAAGCCTTGCTTTCTTTGCTTGCCTTTTCTGCTCTCTTTTCGAGACTGGTTTTGGCGTGGCAGTAACCCGTTCGGCTTCGTCCTCCTCCAGGATGTCAGCCTTCCGCTTGCCTTTCTCTTGCTTGCCTTTCGCCGAATTTTCTGGCACTCTTTCAGGCTTTTCTCCCCCATAGACAACATCGATTACCCCTCTGAAGCTCCTCTTTTTCATCTCTGCTTGCACCACAACAGTCCTTGCTTCGTTGCCAACAGCTTCCATACCTTTTTCTTGTCCCAAACCCCACAGTACTGCCAGATTTGCTACATCCGCTGGGCCCCTACAAGCCAGCGCTCTTTTCGCTTCACTGCTGATGACGATACCTCTGCCTCTTGTTGCACGTATCAACTGAGTAGCATTACTGATCAGGTTCCTCCTTGATGCGCCCCCATCGCTATTCAAAATTCCCGGGCCATAGCTGATCTCAAACTTTACGCCTCTCTGTAGAGCATTGGCCATGGCCTGGTGCTTGAAGTAGAAAGGGTAACGTGTGCTCAAATCAAGAGAAATGAGATCGCATTCGAGAGCCTGACAAGCTTGTTGAAGGGATTTTTCGTTGTCGGGACGAATAGCCAATACATCATAAGCCGAACTGAGGGCTTTAAGTCGATGGTTCTGGGAGGTATCGGATAGGTGGAGGGTGCAGCGACGAAGGATGCGAAGGGATTTTGGTGTCGTGAATGGGAGAGGAGTTGGTATCTGATTCGAAGTGTCGGCTGGAACCTTGCCAATGATGGCAAAATCTAATGCAATAGTGTTATAGCCTACTTCTCAGGGTTCAGTATCTTCTATATCCTTTGGGCCTGGCTCTAAGAAGACAGACGTTCTGAGAGGAATGCCAGTGTTCGTTGCAGTTCCCCACGGTTCGCGATGTACGGGACATTTAGATCATAGTACATCCTCAACCCTCGCCCTCGCCCCCTTGAGCTCCTTCACTGAAACGTAGAACGACACAGTACGGGTGTTGTACTGATGATTTTGCAAAGCGAGGATCCCTCGGACTCACACACAAGCAAGCCAGCTAGCGTGCGGGCCTAGCGGCTGCATCCAATTATCTGAAACTTTGATCGCCCCACCATGACACAACTTTAGACCTTTTGCGCTCAGTCATCTTTGGAAGCCTTCACTTATGACGATACGAACATGAACCATAGAGGTATTTCCTACTAATACGGCGACTTACATCTCCCATCGGATGCGCATTGCTGAGATCTAGGCAACATGGCGCGGGTATATGCAGATGTCAACCAACATATGCCAAAATCCTATTGGGAGTATGACAGCGTCAACATCACATGGGGCGTGTTGGAGAACTACGAAGTGGTCAGGAAGATAGGTATCATAAGCCATAGGTGGATGCTGCCCTCTGTCCACCAGTGCTGATCATGCGCAGGTCGAGGAAAGTACTCGGAAGTTTTTGAAGGTATCAACATTATCAACTACCAGAAATGCGTCATCAAAGTCCTCAAGCCGGTCAAGAAGAAGAAGATAAAGCGAGAAATAAAGATTCTGCAGAACCTATCAGGCGGCCCGAATGTCGTTGCGCTGCTGGATGTTGTGAGAGATAGCCAAAGCAAGACCCCATCCCTCATATTCGAATATGTCAACAATACGGACTTTCGAAGTCTGTACCCGAAATTCGTAGACTACGATGTGCGATACTACATATTTGAGCTGCTTAAGGTATGCGCGAGGCTGTCAACGAACAATCAGGCTTTGAATGGCTTACAAATGGCGTCAGGCTCTGGACTTCTGTCACAGCAAAGGCATAATGCACAGAGATGTAAAGCCTCACAACGTCATGATAGATCATGAAAAGCGAAAGGTGAGTTGAGTTTATGGTCAGCACGTTTCAGGGCTAACTGTTCTTAGCTACGTCTCATCGACTGGGGTCTGGCGGAGTTCTACCATCAAGGTACTGAGTACAACGTCAGAGTAGCGTCGAGATACTTCAAAGGGCCGGAACTACTGGTCGATTTCCAGGAATACGACTACTCGTTGGACATGTGGTCCTTAGGAGCTATGTTTGCCTCCATGATTTTTAGGAAGGAGCCTTTCTTCCATGGCAACAGCAACTCGGATCAGCTGGTCAAGATTGCAAAGGTACTGGGAACAGACGATTTGTTTGAATACCTAGACAAATATGATATCGACTTGGACACCCAATATGACGACATACTCGGGAGGTTTCCGAAGAAAAATTGGCACGGGTTCGTCAATGCGGAAAATCAAAGATTCGTTAGCAACGATGCCATAGACTTTCTGGACAAGCTGTTGCGGTACGATCACCAGGTATGTCGCCTTAATCAGTCTGCCATGTGCAGTATATCTCGAAAAAGCTAACCTTGCATCCAGGACCGATTGACCGCTAAAGAAGCAATGGCCCATCCATACTTCAGTCCAGTTAGGGCGGCAGCGTCAGTGCAGAACCATGGATCATCCATACCATAACCTCTCAAAATCAGTACACCCTCTCCGTACCCTCCTGTCTTCATAGTCATAAGTCATTGGACTCACCCTTCTTCAAATCTGCCTCACGCGACCCAACCTAAGATTAGCGCTGTTCATGAGGACTGGGTAATCCCGAATCGAGAGTGGGCGCGCTCTTCTTGTCTCCGACATCCTACGATACTGTAGCATCCATCCGACACGCACCCTGCCATTAGTTGCCCGATTCAGAATATGTGTACGGAGAGGGGCAAGTGGACGGCTCCTGACCTCGATGACAGAATTGAATTCTGGAGGTGGCTTTCGCAATAATGAGGCGTTGGCTATCACTTTCGACTATTTTATACATAGTTGAGCAACAATTACAATCAAAACTTGAGCAGAGTGATTAGGCCACGGCGAAAAGGGCACGTGATCATAGATAGAGCTAAATCTCATAAGTAAAGTAAAGTACCTGTAGGTACTGAACTGGAAGGCTGACAAGCTTACGGTGGATGTCCGTAGTGCCGGGTGTAGCCGCTGCCAATTTCAGGGTCCAAGATCGCCCAAGTCGTCTTTCGTCATGCCGTTTCTGAGACTTTGGATTGGGAGAACATGTGCCCCGACTTGTCCGATTATCAGCCATAAAAATGCGAATACGACTACGCTTTCAGGACTTACCAATGATTCAGTCATCGAATTGAATGACTATATAGGGAGGGACATCCCATATCTTCAATTAAACCAGACTCCTTCCTCTCTCTCCACTTTCCCGTTTCTTCAATATGGCTGAAGTTCACGCTTTGGACGATTACTACTTAGCTATCACACTCCTCATCACCATAGCATACCAGCTATTCTTCTTCTCTATCGCTTTCTCTCTCAAATTCGACAAGCTCACAGGTACATCCTCACATCTGCAAACTCGTAAATGCCGATACTGATTCTCTGTTCTAGATTTCGCTGGCGGCACCAACTTCGTGGTACTAGCAATCCTAACGCTTGCTTTCTCCGGCCATCACAACGCGCGTCAAATCGTCGACTCACTCTTCATCATGATCTGGGGAGCGCGGCTTTCTGGATTCCTCCTCTTCCGCATTATCAAGACCGGCAAGGATGACCGCTTTGACGATAAGCGGGACAAGTTCTTTTCCTTCTTGGGCTTTTGGGTCTTTCAGATGTTCTGGGTCTGGACGGTCTCGTTACCTGTTACTATCCTGAACTCGCCGAATGTGACAAAATACCGTCAGCCCAATTTTGGCACTGGAAGAGACATTGCTGGAGTGATATTGTTCACCATCGGCTTCCTCATGGAAAGCGTTTCGGATATACAGAAATATCAATTTAGGAGTAAGCCGGAGAACAAAGGCAAGGTCTGCGATGTCGGGCTCTTCGTCTGGACAAGGCATCCAAACTACTTTGGAGAAATCATCATCCAGTTCTGTAAGCAGGCCGGTTTCAGCATTCAGGCTTTGTACTGACAATGACAGCTATCTTTATGATTGCCGTATCGCCTGCAGCATATGGATACGTCCATGGTGGGGCGTACAGTGCTCTCTACGCTTCGATTCTAGGCGCCTTCTTTTTGACCATTCTCCTCATGTTCGTGTCTGGTTTACCACTACAAGAGCGTCCAGGAGCGAAGAAGCGTTACGAAAGTGGCAATCACTGGGAGTCATTCTCTGAATATTCAAAACGCACAAGTATCCTGATACCGTTTCCACCTCAGCTTTATGTCAGGATGCCGACCATTTTGAAGAGGACGATTTTTTTGGAATTTCCTTTGTATGTTTTTGATCCTGCAAAGCATGCGGATCAGGGAAAGGTACAAGAGCGGCAGGCTGAAGAGGGAGCTGCGGGCTCTCGTGATGAGCAGACGCAGGATGGCGAGGCGCATGAGTAGATACCCATTTGCAGCATTGGTATTTCCTTCTGCTATTGGCGAATTTTGGCGCTCTTTGGATAACTCAGACGTTTGACATGGCATCACATTTGATGGTCCCCCAATTGGCTTGATTGTCACTGTCACCTGGTCAATAACAAGACTATCCCACTGTCAGATATGCTATTCCGGCTCGGGGCTAGTAGTATGGCAATGACATGCAGATTAGAATTAAGCTTTTAGACGCGATAAGCGATTACGGACATTCTTGCCGATGAGCCTGAGGACTCTTGGGCCTACAGACAACCACTTTATCATCTTGCAATCTGCAATCAACGGCCGAAGTAGAGGCCATACCATCGTGTCGCTGCTGGCACTGCCAAGGACCTTGAAGTGAGTGCAATGCTCTGTGTGGCCGAATGATGTGCCCTGAGTCTCCTACCGAGGCGTCGCACTGTAGAACAATGAATGCTAACACTCAGTGTTAAGAAGAAGGGCTTCAATTCATAGGGTTCCTGCAGTCAACCTTTGTATTTTGCGACAGTCAATACTGCGGATCCAGCCCTAGACAATGGGACATACTTGGGAACTACAGCAAACATAGTTCGTCTTGTGGAAGCTTCTGGAAACACCTCAAAGGCTAGGAATAAGTGGAAAAAAAAGAGTCTTTCCGAGACATCTAGATATCAACCTACACACCCCTTCCCATTCAAGCGCACACCATTAAAGTATCATGGAGGCCAAAGAGGTCATTGAGAAGTCTAAAGCTCTCTCAAAAGCGACCGCGGCGAAAGATCCACCTGAGAATATCATTCGCATCCTCAATGATTTGAAAACCGGTATCAAAGCGGACGAAGATCTCCTCCGCTCTACAAAAATAGGTGTGGCTGTAAATCGCTCCAAGCAACACCAAAATCCTGCAGTCGCCCGTCTAGCCAGTGAGATTGTCAAGAAATGGCGCGACGACATCAACAAGCTGAAGGGAAGTAGCCCCTCAGATAAGAAGAGTCCGAATGGCACTGCATCTCCTATCCCGTCAAGCACTTCGAATGGGAAACCAAAGCTCAATGTACCACCTGCGGAGCGCGATTGGAAGAAAGACAAGGTCGACATCGCCCGCACCAATCAAAGCACTCGTGACGGCACTATCGGTCTCATCTACAACGGTCTCGCCCACATGTCCACCGATGCATCATCAGACATCCTGCATAAAGCTGCAGCAGTCGAAGCAGCCGGCTTCGCGAAGTACGGGCCGGAGAGCAATGCTAGCTACTCCTCAAAGATGCGCAGCATCTTCATGAACCTCAAGGCCAAGTCCAACCCGAAGTTGCGTGTGGATGTGTTGAATGGCACCATATCCCCAGATCGTCTTGTCGTGATGAGCAATGAAGAGCTTAAGAGCGCAGAGAGGCGCGCTGAAGATGCGAAACTTATCAAAGAGAATTTGAAAGACTCCCAGATGCCACAGGTACAATCACCCCGCCATATCGTTCGCTCAGATTAGCGTAAGAAATCGATCAGCACTGATTGAATTATAGGTTGAAAGAAGCATTAGCACAAGCCTAGAGTGCAGCAATCCCAAGTGCAAAGGTTAGCATGTTCCCCGCTTCGTCTCTTCCCAAGTTTTCTTCTCCTGAAAAGAAGCTGACCCTGGTAACTTCTAGGCCAGAAAACAGTTGCTTATACGCAAGCTCAAACTCGCTCCGCCGATGAACCGTAAGGCTTTCCCTCTTCTACTGGTCGCTTAGAGCTAACACGCGTGTACAGGATGACTACCTTCTGCGTAAGGACCTCGATCTCATTCAAGCACTCTGTTACTGACTCGCTCGACAGGAGTGTACGAAATGTGGCAAGCGCTGGAAGTTCAGTTGAGCTTTGGGATTTCTCACAGCATTGATGAAGCATTTAGCATGTTCACACAGGCGTTTTGAAGCGGTCAAATACCCAGAGACGAGATGATTCGATGTCGGCATCATAGCGGTGGCATAGTAGCAATGAACAGGATACGTCATAGCTTGCCAGTGAGTTCCAATTCAACCACGGTTCTCTTTGAGGAGGAAGCGTGCTGCCTGATGATATCACGGAAACTTGATCCGAAACTGTAGTATCCCCCTCGTTCCAAAGGCGAGACAATGTTGAATTCAACGGCCTAGGGTTTAGGAGCGGTCGGCATGGTTGGCCCTATGAATGGATGTCGAAGAAAATTCGTCAAAAGTGGTAACGTCTACTCCTCCCGTAGGTCTCTTGAGGAAGGAAGTGGTATGCATGACTCTAGACATCTGTGCTTCCTTCGAGCTTTCGAATCATACAAAACGCAAGTATTCACGCCCTTTCCCTGACAGCAGAAGATGCTATGGGCTATGTTATCTACTCAGACCGCTTCACCCAAAGACTTGAATCATTGATCCCTCGGCTCTCATCGCCGGTCTCTGCACTCATCACTCACCCATTGACATCGCGCCTGGCTCTGGATTCTCGTTCCCTAGGGCCAAGGATTAGTCGGGTCACCAACCATCTCATGGGTCCTAATGCCAAAAAAACGGGTATCACTGAATCGTAAAGGTACCTCCAACGCTACATCATGTACTCTACGCAGGGCTCATCTCCCGTTCGGGTAAGCATTCGTCCGTCGTCCCACTCCTGTCACATGCGCAGCATCGCAGCATTTCCCCTCTTACGTCGAGATCATGACCGAGGAATTCTTGTACCTGCAGTCTCGTCAGCGCTCGTCCTTTCACCATTCAACGACACGAATAATTAGCAAATTTACCAGCTCAGCATAGGGTTCTCCCTACTCTTCGTCGCCGTATCCTGCACATACGCCCATCTCGATAAAAATTCCGAATGGCTCATTACTTTTGTCAATTTACCGGTAATGGCTCTATAGATGTCTTCAATGGTTGCAAAGTCTGTAGGGAAGAGGATGTCGAAATAGCCTTGTTGGACCTGCCCCAATGACACCTTTCAGCAAAGTTTGTCCCAAACTTCATGAAGGAGTACTCACGTATGGCGTAGTCACAGGCACGACCCGTCGCTGATACCTCGTTTGCACTACGGGCGCGTTGATACCTTTGACGGCATCGGGCAAGGCGTGGAAATCGGAAGTGAGAAGCTCGTGCTTGGGGAAGTAGAGTCTCAGGACGTCGAAGAATTGCATCAGCCGGGTGGGTATGTACTCAGGTACGGTCAAATTAGGGGCGAACGGTAACCTCGACTTGAGTTTACGAATAAACCTCGATCCCCTGAGCGGGTGATCGAACGGTCGGGAGCACGCTGCATCTCGGACTTGCAAGAAACGTGATGCCACGGGGTCAATCTGCTTGGTATAGAATTCGTAAAAGTCTCCGGAATTGTCGACGAGGACAGTGCCTTGCAATGGTTCTTCGGTGAAGGGGTCGTAGCGTATACTGTCATGAGCGAAGTTATCGAATACTTCGAGAGCGAGAAAGTAGCAGGCCGCAGGGACGTAGGTATCCCAAGAAAATATAGACTTGTTGATGATCTCAACGTGCTCGGTGTGACCCCTTGAAGAGGCATTCCGCGTGAGCTGTGTAGACTGCAGCGATGCGAGTGAAGAAGAGATCTCAATGACTTTAAACTTCGTCCTAGCATACACATCCGGGTCAAAGTCGCGGATATAGTCCAGTATGTTCAGCATGAGAGTTCCATTCCCCGCACCTAGCTCATATATTATGAGGTCATCCATCGGGTAGTGCGTGAGTTTGTAATTCGTAACAAGGTACCTGGCAATAGCTTCACCGTAATAAGGTCGAAAAAGCTCAGTAGGTGTATGCCATAGTTGCCTGCTCTCGTTGGGCATTTCAGCGTCAAGCTCGTCTTCGAAGGCAGTGTACCGCTGGCCTAATTGCGTTCGGAATTCAGGCTCGTTGGCCATGCTATTAAAATCAAAGGGCTGGCCGGGGCTGAAGATTACGACTTGTTTGGGGAAGTAGCCATAGTGAGGGTTGTATAGACTATCTGTGAATTTTATCAGCAAGGGTGGAAGAAGTTCAATGGGGAGATGCACCCTCTATAAAGTCGCGTGCAAGCATCTTCACCCTCTTTGGCCTTTCTCGCCTACTCCTCACCATGTCCGCGGTAACCATGGGATATCTCTCATAATCTCTCAGCTTGTCCGGGGGAAACAAATCCGTCCGCATCTGCCAATCGCTTGTCTGTCTGCTATCGTCATCTCCATCATCTTCCTTCGAGGTCCTGTAGTATCTCCGCCCCCGCACATTGGATGGAGGTCGGCCGGATACAGGAGGGTGAAAACGCAGCCTGGAGCACGTCTGATGGGACAGTAGACGCCGGAATATCATTGAAGCCAGCGGTGATTCCATGTCGCTCCTGTCTCCGTACCCGGTGCACGGGATGTTTAGAGATCGGGGTCCCTGTTTGGCGGTTACGGGCTTGCCGCGCTTCTAGAGCTTCAATCCCTGCCGCATCCGGCGTCTTGCATAATTCAACTCTCTAAAGTACTTTATGGAATGATGAAGCCTAAGTAGGTAATTGGTCAATGCTGTTATGAAATCTAGATTCAGTGATGCCATGGAGAATCGGCCAAAGTTATATGCCTTCACAGCATTCGTAGCCGGTATCCTTCTGACGCTCGGTTACAAGGATTTCTACCCTGACCTGGAGTGGCGGTTCTGGAGACGACGCAGAGCAAATAGGACGATAGCAGGTGCTGGCCTCCATGACAGTGGTCACATTAATTTGGAAGATCATGAAAAGGATGGCGCAGTCACGATGGAGGTTCCTGAAGGCATAGAAGCTTGCATTGGGAACACTCCATTGTTTAAGATAAAGTCATTGTCCAGAGAGACTGGGTGTGATATACTTGCCAAAGCAGAGGTAAGTTGCAGAAGACTGCTAGTTAACTGTTACTTGAATTGATAGCCTCCTAGTTTCTCAATGGCGGCGGAGGCAGCCCGAAAGACAGAGTAGCCCTCAGCATCATCAATCTGGTATGAGCAATTATTTACTTCAATATTACAGATTCTGAACAATGCCTAGGCTGAAGAGCAGGGTCTATTGACACCCTATTCGGGAGACACCGTCTATGAAGGTACTGTAGGATCCACTGGAATATCCCTAGCCACAGTCTGCAGAGCAAGAGGCTATCTAGCGTACATGTAGGCCTTTCCCCCTGTACTTTCCCAATCAGTCTCTGTCATCTTCATCCTAACACACTCCATAGCTGCATGCCATCAGACCAAGCAACGGAGAAATCTTCCCTTCTTCTCAAACTCGGCGCTGTCGTCGAGCGAGTTCCGCCAGCCCCTATCGTCGACCCCATGCACTTTGTAAACCGCGCCCGTACCCTCGCCGCTGAACACACCGCCGACTCCCACCGGCTAGGTCGCGGCTATTTTGCGGACCAATTCGAGAACGAAGCCAATTGGCAAGCTCACTACGACGGCACAGGACCAGAAGTCTTTCGCCAGTGCGGAGGCAATTTAGATGCCTTTATTGCTGGCGCTGGCACTGGTGGGACGATTACTGGTGTTGCGAGGTATTTGAAGCCGAGATTGCCAGATGTGAAGATTGTACTTGCGGATCCGCAGGGGAGCGGGCTTTATAATCGCATTAGGTATGGAGTCATGTTCGCGACGACGGAGAAGGAGGGTACGAGAAGACGATCGCAGGTCGATACGATTGTGGAGGGTATCGGGATCAATAGAGTCACGGCTAACTTTGAAGCTGGGAGGGAATTGATAGACGATGCTGTCAAAGTGGATGATGAGCAAGCTCTGGCGATGGCTAGATGGCTTGTGGAGAAAGACGGAATTTTTGTGGGAAGCAGCAGTGCCGTCAATTGTAGGCGCAACCTCGACCGTATTAGTCATACAGGAACTGACTCGAAAAAGGCATCGCTGCAGTAAGAACTGCACAAAAGCTGGGCCCTGGCCATAGGATTGTCACTATTCTTTGCGACTCTGGAACGAGACATATCTCAAAATTCTGGGCAAAAGTAGGAAGCGTTGGCGGCAAGACAGACAACACCCTAGACGACATCATTTTTACACAGAATCAAAATTGATGACAGTCGTTCATCGTGGGTACCATTCTACCTTCCCAGTCCATCATATTCGAAGGCTATGACATGCCTCGCCAGATCTTCAGAAATACAGCATTACGTATTGCCTTCCAGATTCACCTCTTTTCTTATCAGTCCCGTTGAAGCTGCAACCGCGCGAATGAAGAAACCAAAAGACACAACTAATCGCACGTCCTGGATCGAGCGGATGAAAATCGATGTCTGCAGACATGCAGTGGTATGCTGCAAGTTGGCTCGTGGAAGAAGTTGTTGGCCGGCATTGAAGATCATTACATCGTCAATCAATAAATTGCGCATCACAAATACTTTCAAAGATAGGACAGCTCGTCCTCACTGTAATCGTCAATCGCTGTCCATATTGAGGAGAAAGAGTCAGCCATGGTCTCTTTCTTGACCTTCTTCAACCGCGAACGAGCTGCTGAGGATCTCATACTCAGTGGACGAGAACCACACTCGACGATGTCAGACTCTGTGGTCTCCTCGATCCGATTCCGCGCTATGGTCACTGACCCTGGAGTTAGGCGCAAGGATCGGGAATCGGAATCTAAATTGATAGTCTTGGTGGGGTTCTTGGGGTTCTTCCGTTCTGTAGGGGCTACCCCTGGAGCCATGCGTGATGATTGTGACTCGGTGTCCAATATGATAGGGTTTGTTGCTTCTCCCCCAAGTTCCAGCGCTGGACAAGGTACAGCAGGTGTTGTGCTCAGAGGCTGCGAGTCGGCGATCTCGGGCCCAAGAGAAGACCTGACATCATTGAGAACGAATGATGCTGACGCTGCATACTGGCTCTCTGCTGCTGCTGCTCCTGCCGAAGGCGACCTGGTGGGAGTGCGGATCACGAGAATTTCCGGATCAGGCAAACCCGGACCTGACGCTGCGGGTGTGCTCTCAGCAGTAGCAGAAAGCTGTCTGATGAGAGCAGAATCATCGGTCTCCATATTGGCTAAGAGTGGTCTGGTGTGAGGATGGCTCAACGGACTCCTTTCTTTACCTCCGCTCTTTCTTATCACGTTGCTTGTTGCAGCCAAAGGTATCACAACTTGGATGATCTGTCTTTTGTTGGAAGTATTGCTAGTTACTCCAACATTAGGCTCTTGGGATGCACTTCGCTTGCTGTTGGTAGGTGGCTGTGCTGAAGCAGTTGAAACCAAATTCGTTGGCCTAGTCTTCTGTCGTCCCTTTGCCGTTGACCTTTTTTTCTGGATAACGTCTTCTGCTGTGCGTGGAATCGAATTCTCTTGCGGTAACATAGAGTGTTTTGTTTTAAGTTCGTGGGGCGAAAATGAAGCTTCTATTGTTGCAGCACCCCGAGGATATAGTCGAAGGGGAACAGTACTATCGCTGATAGGGTCTCTATCCTCAAAATCGGGCTCCGCCTTGATAGACGCGGTCGAATAAGATACCCAGGTTTCGCAGCCGTTCTCCGAGACGGCTTCGAGTCCTTGGCTCGAGAAGGCCAAATTGCGCATAACTATATCGTCTTTGATTTCGAGTGGCTTCGAAAGACAACGTGACTGATTCGTATGGGCATAAGATTCGTACGACTTCGCTTGGTATGCGGGGTCAGCCGTCTTGTAACCACCATTCACGTGACAAGCAGTGTCAAATTTTGAACGGGCGAATGCCTCTGGCGAGTCAGCGCCTTTGGTTCTTAGAATTTCTTCTTGGTCCCTGTATATTGAACTTTGGTCAGAGCGATTGTGCACTCTCCCAGCTAGATGATAGTGGTCACTTGTCCTGGGAGAAGGCTCGTTGGCGCCGTCCGATGATTCGTCCATTATGAAATCTTCTTTTGTCTCGCAATCTTTCGCGCTCGAGAACGGCTCACCCATCATGTATCCAATGTGCGCCCCAATTTCACCAGAAATCAAAATTGGGTTTTCCACAGTGTAGCCACTAGGTGACCCATGGTCACGGCCAACTCGATACTGTGTTTTCATGTGGGGATCTCCAAGTTGTCCAAGAGCCCTGCTCGAGCTCAGAACGAGACTCCCTGTTTCCGGAAATAATACATCCTGTTGCTGCTGAACGGTCTGCGGATTATTGGCTCTCGAAATTATGTCGTGATTAGGCGACTCTTGGCGGGTTCCGTCAGGAGCCAGAGAATTTATGCTAGGAGACAAGCTGGAAAGTGATGTTCCGCGATCCAATCTGTCAGGCACTCTCGGCTTCGGCCTCGCCTTACCATGGGTGATCATGTAGGTCCAGTGAGATCCAATAACATTACCCTGCCGTCCCGGAAAGTAGGGTTCCATGGCCGGACCCGATAAATTCGTAGTTGTCTTTAGAAGAACCAAAAGCTGTTCTTCCTCGTGCGTCCATTTGACTATCCTCCGGACAGCGGGCTCCGAGCTACTCAAATCGGAAAGCATTCCGTCGACATTGTTCTCTTGACCGCGAGCGAATGACAGTGATCGCCGACTTGTTGAGTTGGCGCTTTCCCGTCTTCGCAGTGGACGTTTCTTAACCTCAGGTGTCCATAGTGAAATACCTGCTCGCTCATCGTCCGAACAATCTCGCATATTATCAACGCTGGTCAATCCAACATCCTCTCTCTCCTTCTCGAAGAGGGCGATCTTCGGCAAGGGAGGTGCTCTCCATGCTGGCTCGATAGCTGGCTCGTCTGCGAAAGTGGGCTTGTCCTGGTGGAAACACCAGCGTTTCCGAGCCCCTAACACATCCGTACTGTGTGATGCCCCTTCGATATCGCTGCTTGCCAATTCATCCTCATCGTCATCCGTAGGGATTGAGACTGCTCTTCTAGATTTCTTGCCCAGTTGGTCCAGGAGAGACTCAGTGGGGACATCACCAATAAGACTGTCGGCATCGAAATCCGACTGCTCAGAAATCTGTGACTCTTCCATCACAGCTGCATCTCCTGTCTTGAATGGTCTCAGAGCCTCTACATGTTTCTCGCTGTACTCGGTCGAAGAGTGTTCGCCATCGTCATCGGGACTTCCCAGCTCCTCGGAGGAGCCTTCGGCGTCCCCTACATCTCTCTCATTGGTCATACCCATTATATGACCATTGTTGACCACAATTTCCCCCGACTCCATATCTATCTCATCGCCTATGCCATCGAAATCTTTCCCATATTTTTCAAATATCGATTCGAAGATTGACTTCAACCGGAAGTCATTCTGAGCTCTCCGCGCATGAAGGTCGATCTCTGGGTAGCTACTTCCTGAAAGGCGTCGCCTTTTAGAAGGTGTCTCCATGCTCTTAATGCAAGTTCTCGGCTCGGTTAGCAAAAGCGAATCCCATTTTCTCAAGCTAGTAGCTAAGCTATTTTGATGATGATGATGTTGTGACGTGTCTAAGTAGTCGTACGTACAGAAATAATAAAATACCCAGGTGTTACTCTTGGCGTGAACATATCGGCGAAACTTCGGCATACAAAATAAGAACATTGTGCTCAGCAAGGTCAACCCATCTAGAATCATGAACTGCCAGAAATGCCGAACACCTTTGAAGCTTGATAATTCACTGCAAGATCTGAATCCGGCAGCTTTCGATCTCTTAGTAGGTCTGCAGCTAGACAGTGCTGCTTTTGGGCGCAAATACTGAACACTTCACAGGATCAACAGGCCATTCCATTGATCAGGCGACCAGCACATCTCGAGTCCCTTACCCTCACGAACGCAAGGATCTCTACAATCAGGTAGCCCAAGATGCAACATCTCCGGTGTTCAAAAGGGCCATTCCTGCTGCTCGGCAAGGGTTCGGCCCCCAGCCTGCGATGGCCGCATCGACGAAAGCCGGCTTGAAGGACAACCCGGCCATGTCCTTCGTGATGCTTACAGACTCACAAGTCGTTCCTCCACAACATATGTTGGATGATTACGAGGAAATGAGAAAGAACAAGGCTTCCAAAGAAGCGCACAGTGCTGCAAATGAAGCCTCCAGTGATCCAAAGCAAACACTGTTTCACCAGATTGAGTCAACCACTCGACTCTTCGAGATTCTCTCGTCCCGCTCTGATATAGATCATCCTGTTTGTGCTGAATGCACCGATCTCCTTCTCTCGCAGCTCCAAAGCCGTCTCTCCGCGTCTTCTAAAGAAAGAGACGCCTATATTACTTTCCTGAAAACCCTCAACAATACTCTGCCGTCTTCATCGGAGATCTCTAAAGCTCAAGCTTCCCTTGCTTCATCGAAAGCTGCCGAAGCCAAGGCGTTCTCCGAGCTCCTGGAACTTGAGAAGGAGAAAGCAGCCCTGGACGACGAGGTCGCGACCCTCGAAGCTGAATCTCTTGCCCTTGATGAGGAGGAGCAAGCTTTTTGGCGCTCTAGAAATTCGTTCGCACTGACCTTGTCCGCTTTCCAAGACGATCGCGATGCCCTCAACGCCGCTTACGATCATGATGCTCAGCAGCTGGAGCGCCTCGAATTGACCAATGTTTACAATGACACGTTCTGCATTTACCACGACGGACCCTTTGCTACCATCAACGGTTTGCGTCTTGGGCGTCTTCCGCCTACGCTAAATGTCGACTGGTCTGAGATCAACGCTGCGTGGGGCACAGCTGCTTTACTTCTTGCGACTGTGGCCGAAAAGCTAGGATTTACATTTCGAGGCTACAGGATCAAACCTATGGGCAGCACCTCCAGGATTGAGAAAATAGAACAAGGAAATTCAGCTTCGAGGCTATCATCTTCCGGCAGAGTGACCAATTCCGCTTCTCACCCCAACACGCACCAGGAATCCCAGCAACCCAAAATAACTCCTCTCGACTTGTTCTCGTCCGGTGATCTCCCTCTAGGCCGAATGCTGCTCCATCGCCGCCTCGATGCAGGCATGGTCGCCTTCCTTGAATGTTTGCGTCAGCTTTGTGACTTTGTTGAGCAATCCTCCCACCGAGTTCCTCACAATTCCAACTTGTCGATCAACGACAGAGATTCACCCGCGCGTGATACAAAGGTAACGAAGCTAAAGGCACCATATTCCATCACAAAGGATAGGATTGGGGACCCGCAGAAGCCCGCTCTGATCGCAAGCATTAAGCTTGGGGTCAGCCAGGATGATTCCTGGACTAGGGCGTGCAAGTACACACTGACCTGTTGCAAATTCCTGTTGGCATGTGCTAGTAATGTGGGCCTTTCCGACAGGCGAAGAGGAGGACGAGAGGAAGGCGACTGATTTGGAGAGAAGAGAGACAGGAGAGCGACGGAAAGAGAGGAGATGGCTGGTCAATCCAGTGGTCCCATTCCTAAAGCTCGTGACCATAGTCGAGCCAAAGCTATCTCAACCTTCCAAGGTCAAAGACACGGTCACAATGCGCATTGTGACTTGACAGACAGAGTAGAGAGACGCTGATCTCGAGAAACACGAACTAAGAGCAGACGACTGCGAAGCTCAGAGCGTTTGCTGCAGATACCTGGCTGGGAATTGTAGGCTCGGATGCAATGCCTTACGCGAGGATCTGCCTGTGCATTGCTAAGGTAGTCCTAGGCAATTCTATCCTCCGAATGGTCTTCACGCATCTAGCTCAATCGTATAGATATCTCAACAGTCAGGGAAATGCAACTTCAAGATTATCAAAAGATCGATTGCTCGCATAGAATATATGACTATACTGTATTGGTATCACATGCGCTTCATCCACAGGAAAAAACAACCGGAAATCTGTAATCTTACACCCACAGCTCTGCAGACATCATAGTACGCATCGGAACATCCTTGGCACCTGGGAACGCTCGCCGCCTCCCTGTCTTAAATAATATTTCCCGCAAATGGTACCACATGCCGATAATGCACTTATTTCGACCCAGCTTTCATCCTCGTAGTAGC
This sequence comes from Alectoria sarmentosa, assembly GCA_009733775.1. Taxonomy (NCBI): domain Eukaryota; kingdom Fungi; phylum Ascomycota; class Lecanoromycetes; order Lecanorales; family Parmeliaceae; genus Alectoria; species Alectoria sarmentosa. The sequence continues at coordinate 34,203 of WOGZ01000171.1, forward strand.
GTAGGCCGCGCCCACCGCGCTAAGGGCACCGATGAATAGACAAACAGCGATAGCATTCGGGCCATCAGCTGCCTTTGCCACATCCTCCTCTCCTGAATCCTCGTGTAACTCCGGACTCTTGCCCGGTTCGAGGATCGAGAAAACGATCATGCTAATAAATGTGCCCACAAATTGCGGTAAAGTGGTGAAGAGGTTTAGAATGCCGAGGTATATACCGGCTGTCTCGCCGGTTGAGGAGTCACCGCTCGACGAGTCGTCGTCCCGGTCGAGATGATTGAGGCGTAAGAAAGTAGGTGAAGGTGCAGGAGAGGAGAAATCATCGTTGGAGTTTGAGAGGCGGCGGTAGGAGGAGCCGTTTGCAAGCATAGTCGAAGGCGTTGTAAGGCGGTTTATTTCCACCCCCATAAAGGCGAAGGGTGCCCAGCAGGCCAAGGCCCAGGGGATACCGCAGATACTCACGATAACGGTAGCCATCTGCAAGCTTCGCACAAATGGAGCCATACACATGGCGCCTGCGAAGATGACGTGGCTGAATTGCCAGGCGGTCAGAAGGTCGGGTTTGCGTTTTTCAAGTGCCGTGACTAAGGGAGCGAAAGGTCCTAGGAAGGCCGGAGGCCGCGGGGTGAACGGTCGAGAGCGAGACATGTCTGGCGATTGGACGACAAAGGGGAGGAGGATGGACGCAACGAAAGTTATGAGGGAAAAAACGACCAGGGATAGGGAGCCAACGCGGCCAACGTCACCAAGGGCGTCTTTGGAGGCGGAGGCGTTGGTTTCGGGGTGGTAGCGGAAATATACTTCGCCGACCCACGTAGTGGAGTAGAAGAGGAATGGGAACCAGCCTGGTATTATTAGTGATGAATTCTTGGGGGGGGGATGATGGGGGTTTATTTTACCGATCCAAGCCCAGAATTGGACCCAGCAGATCGCCTGTATCCGGTCTGGTAGATGCATGGTAGTCTTCAGGATCTTGCTGATCATCTTCACTGCCCCTGTCTTGGCGCCGTCGTCCCTGCGAGTGTGATTAGGCTCCCAAAGCAAATCCACTGTTGGCACGATAGCCCTACCTTGCTGAAATCAAGACTCGCTCTTCGACAGCCCAAGATGTGACACCTATGGCGATGAGAAAACCAACAGCAGCAATCACGGTCAATTGCTTGAACTGAGAGTCCCCCAGAATATTTCCGAAAATGCTGACCAAGTCCAAGGTTCCAGCACCATAGCCTATTAGATGCCCAATAGCAATCATCCTACTTGCTTCAAGATCTCAATACTCGCTGTGTACTCTCGAATGCAGGGGGAGTAGCGCTCACCCCAAGCAGATCCAAGCTGCTGCTTCGCAATTGGTAGAGTGTCGACGATGAGACTTCGACATGAAGACTGGACTGGATTCACAAGTTAGCTGCGCGATCCATCTGCTCTATATGACCACCAACCGGCGTTAATAGCGAAGTCCACAGCGTAGATACTGATTACAGCTAGAGCAATCGTGCATGACTTCGCCTGCAGCCCATCATAAGCTGTGACCCCCAAAAGCGAATACTTCCAGTCACCAACCGTCTCCGGCTCCCTCACAAATATCCGTACTATCTCTCCCGTCCACCCCAATACCAACAGACAGACAGCGACGATCAAAGCTCCGCCGACCATAAATGGTCTCCTTCTCCCCCATTTTGATCTCGAATTGTCCGCCAGCACTCCCACCACCGGCTGCATGATCAGCCCTGATAGAGGTCCCGCGATCCATACGAGGGATGTTCGGCTCTTGGTGAGGCCGAGTTGGAGGAGGTAAGGGGTGCAGTCTGTCAGTTGAGTTAATAAAGCGGTTTCTTGCGTCGTCGTAAGAAGGAGGTCTTACAGGTCATCTCAATGCCCCACGTAAACCTACACAGAAATCGTAAGCTTTCGGGTAGCCATGTTGGGAAGGGCGCACTCACTGCAAGCCCACCAAACTGAAAGTCAAGAGAGCCATTCGAATGGACTCGGTGGAGCCTTTGATGCTCGGCGTGCCTGCCCATGATGCCGACTGAGGCATTCCCTCTTCGATCTTTCTCATACGGTTTGCCAGGTATCATTTAGGCGAGCTCGAAGTACCTCAGATGGTTGCGATTTGCGCGGCCTAAGTGTCCGTTATGCAGGGTGAGAGAATGCGCTTAGTGATGGAGGTGCGGGAGCAGATCCTCCTTGTGGGCAGACAGGCAATACTAAGATGTCCTCTCCTTTTCAGCGTGTAGCTCGATTGAAGTCTACTCATGAGTACATGGACGTCAATTACGTGGTCTCATAACAATTCTAAATTGTGATATGTGGCGAAGTGGCTCAGCTTTTGTTGCTGTCCTTATCAGCCTCCTTCTAGGAGAAGGCGCATCGAAACATGAAACCGCCGATCTATAAACTAACGAAACCTGCACTAGGATACTGGCATAGATTGATACATCTTTCTTCGCGGGTCCCCGCCATAGGTATGAGCAAAAGATAAATTGCATGGCAATGAATATGGTGATTTTACCGTCATTGGAACAACGGTTACAGTGTTATGAGATGATGTCGCCTCCTCGAACAAGGTACATTACACCCAACCTGGTGCTTAAACTCAGACGCCGTGTCATTCCCTGGTAAGAATCAGTGAGCAGATGTGAACAGAGAGGAGCTCACGGGTGTCCGAAGCCCAGCTGATACTCTCCAGTGTCTACGGCAAACTCTTCAGCATGAGGGTGACTGTATATCTGACCACTACTTGGATTAATGAAACCCCTCTACTAAATTCTTAAGCTAAGTCCACAATCTCCCCCGGCTTGAAAGGTTTGAGCAGTGTCTGGTCTCCGGAATTTGGTTAGGGCTAGATGACTACTGCCTTGGACTCACAGTCCCCATGGGCACGTGCTGCTTGCTACAGTATGAGACCGACTGCAGCGGAAATCTTTTTTCATTGCGCTGCTGAAAGGATTGTGGCTTGGCCAACAGCCGCTGGAAATGGCGGGAGGATGTGCCTAAAATAGTAAGACGAATGCTGAAGGGAAGGATCAACATGACAAGAACAATGATGGTAGCAGTGTCGACCTGCTATTCCCTGGATTTTTGACCCTGCTTCCTAAGAAAGTTTAGAATCCACAGGCCGGTAAATAGAAGTGGCCAAGTGGGTAGTGAAGTTAGTGAAAGAGACAACTTGGCAATGACTGCAGTTCTTTTTCTTTGGGGCACGTCTAACATTCGCGCTCAATTAGCCCAGACCGAGAGAGGCGAAATCTCAGTATGCGCGTTCCGCGTACGGAGCTTCGACGTGCCCAGGAACGTTTCGGACAAGTACTCCGTGTTGAGAAAGAGTCACTTGGATTACGGGTTGATGTAGGAAAATTGAACGCTAGGGGATATATTCAGCCAATGAAAGGCGTTACCAAGAAGGCAAAAAAAAAGACAGCTGAACGATGCAGAGTAGGACCAGTAGGCAAATGTAATCTAGAGGAAGAAGCTCGTGACGACTATGATTTGAGATGCAGTCTAAGCACAAGGAGTACAGCAGTACTCTTGGGCTATGGAGATTGGAGAGGACGGAAAACTGAAGAAGTGAGGTGGGATACAGAGTACCGCTATTTCGAAACAGGTTACAGTAATGCCAAGAACGATAGCGTTGAGAATACGGCTGTGTTTCAGCCTTTCCGTTTCCCGAAGTCTGGCCTTGATCCCACTAGTGTAAAGTTGTAAAGAATCCCTCCACCTCGATCCTACCTAAAGTAAGGTAAGGTCCAATTTGCTATTCGAGCTCAGTCAATGTGAGCAGAATGAGCCATCCTTTTGCTTCACAGCTACGCTAGTCATCGACAGCTATCCTGGTCAAATCCATGCTCGTCATGTGATGGGTGTTTCCTTCGTGGACAAGCCGCTGTTGCTCGAACCATGGGCTCCATGCAGCAATACTGTATCTACCTAGCTACAAAAAAACATCTCGTAAAGCGGAAGGAAGTAAGAGAAACAATAGTTTAACTAAGCACTTAACGCGCTTCTGAGCTTCCTCTCTCACCGCTGTTAGGTATAAAAACATCTGCATCGGCCGTATTCTCATCTTCGTCTCTACCTGCAGTAACATTGCATCGGTAGCCTGCATTCTCTCTATCTCGTGCATGATGCAGGCAGCCACAATGCGACCTCCCTTTTCCAGAAACGATGCTGCGAGCCTGCCAAAAACTTAACGGCCGAATCCCCACGGGCCACGAGGTCCCGTGGGCAGCAAAGTTTTGCGGATGAATCTGTTTCAATCGCTCACAGTCTACAGGGCCAAGGACACACACGTAGGTCGAAGTAATCTCGTTGTCTTCACGACAGCGAAGAATCATGTTTGCGATGATGTGTTCACTGTGCACATTTGCGACCCATCAACGAGAACCGCGAGTTTCAATAAGAGGCAGGCAGCGGACTATTCCGCAAAGAAGCAAGAGAACCCAGGTCATATACCCCGAATCTAAAACGCTCGACTTTGGCCTCTTCATTTCCCAACTTTCCCCCTCGCGGAAGCTGCTCTAAACGGGAAACTCCTCTAATTTGAGGGGTAGTAGCGACAATTCCAGTGTGAAGTCTTTCCAAGAGAGTATATAAATCAACTCTGCGTCCTTTGTTTCCAACCCAGATCACACTTCTCACGGACGGCGTCTTCTCACAATCACATCTTACCGCAGTCCTTCAGCTCATAAACATTGAAAAATCACACGCTCGTTCACAATGCACTTCCTCAATTTCGTGTTAACGCTGGGTCTCGCTTTTCCCGGCGTGCACGCTATCCCGCCCCCTTCCAAGCTCTTGTATGAGGTCGGATCTGCCTCGAAAACTCTCCACGCAGCGCGTACTCTTCCAAGCGGCGATCGCTACCCACCCCAGCCCCCGGGAGCTGGCCCTGGCAAGCGTGGGCTTCTCTATAACTCCGGTTCCAATGTTGAGTGGAGCGACTACTACGTCAAGAATTCCTATGTCACGTACGGAACCAACGGGGACGTCATCCGTGGCGATGAGATCAACACCTGGTTCTCATACGTTCCTACCATCACCGTCGACGCCAAGCTAGAGAACGGCGACTGGAACGATACCGTCCCCGTCTTGATTGAGGGTGGAACCAAAGCTATGTTCGCGTAAGTATTCTCAACACCCAATAGCACTTCTCAATTCTTGCTGACCAGGTACACAGCTCGAATGAACCTGACAACCCATCGCAAGCCAACCTTACACCATCCCAATGTGTCACGGTCTACAAGAAATTCATGCAGCCCTACTACGGCACCGTTCAACTCGGCACTCCTGCAGTCACTAGTGGTGGAGGTCAGGCCGGCTTGACCGGCTTGACCTACCTTGAAGCCTTTGTGCAGCTATGCACAGGTTGTGCATACGACTTCGTTAACGTACACTACTTCGTTGACCGGTCCCAAATGAACGTCACCCAGTATATCCAAGGTCTGAAGGACTATGTAGGGATAAGCGTGCCGGCAGTTCAGGCCAAACACGAGCCGCTCGTAGATTTACCCATCGCTATCGGCGAGGTGAGTGTCCTTATATTCAATCTCTCCTACCGTTCGCATCATTGACTGGCATTCTCCCAGTTCTGGCTCACGGGAGCTTCGGAAGACGAAGCTGGAGACCTAATGGACGAGCTTCTCCCCTGGCTCGACAGTAATGCCAACGTCCTGTTCTACCAGGCCTCCGGTGGCTTGTTCGAGGGCAGCTTTGTCAACGCTGCCGGGACAGGACTCACTCCCGCCGGGACGGCGTACGGCAAGCTGGCGACTTGAGCTGTGAGAGCGCCGGGATTCGGTGGAAGCAAAGTTGCTGAACGATTGATGAATGTTAGCACGCAACCGAAAAGTTCCACATTGTATCCAATTCGAATAGGGCCGCATGAAATGCCCTCACACTTGCGAGAATAGTAAAGCAATCAAAAGCATTCTTCTGTAATCAATATCAACCTGAATCCAGTGGAAAAATATCGCAACAATTCTCGCCCGATCATCTCTCCGGGGGGCGATATCGGCACACCGAATAGATACAGGTGAGGTCGTAAATACAACGATCGCGCCCATAGATGTAGGAATTCCGGCTAAACACAATCATTACGACCATAATGGGGGAATCTCTCAAAAAAGCAACCAACACCCATACCCTCTCCCTATCTCCTCCCAACAGTCCCCCCCCTTCACCATTCAGGCCCCCTCCGCCTCCCTATCCTTCTTCCCCCCTCCAAAAAGATGCTTCGCCTTCTCCTTCAACCCCTCATGCTCATGCCCCGTCGTCGGCCGATCCTTGTGCACGTTGCCCTCCCCGCCCCTCCCCGTGTGGAAAGTCTCATGCTCGTGCCTGGGTAGGAGCGCCGTCTCGGGCACCACGTCGCTGTCGCCGGGCACCGTGCTGCCTGTGCGGGGTTTGAGGGAGGGGGAGTCCATGTTGCCTGCGCCGCCTCGCTGTGATGCGTTTGTGATTGTCAGGATGGGGGAGGTGGTGGCAGTAGGGTTTTTCTCTTTGGAAAAAAGGAGAGAGAGATGGATTGGGGGGAGGGGAGGGGGACACGCACGCCAGAGCTGTAAACGCCGTCGCCTTGGTCGCCGAGGGGCCCCTCGCGGACTATTTCGCCGTCCGTGTAGGCTTTTTCGTCGTGTTCGATGTTGCCGGCTCCTGAATGAGGTGGAGACAGGTAAGTGTTTGTTTAGAAGATAGGTAAAGCTTCGTGTTGGAGAGGCTCGAGTTTGTAGGGGAGCATGTTACCGCCGCGACCGTGGGAAACTATCGGGTCAGAAGACATTTTCTGAGAAATTTTCCGATCTATTGATGGGGATCTCAGTGGCCTGGGGGAGTAGGAAAGCGAGGCTGATATAAACGTAAACGGTGGGTTGCAGGAAATGAAAACGTGGAAAATTAAGGCGCTGGGTTCAGGTTCAATAATTCAATCGGGGCTCCGTTGGAGGTTGCATTTCTGGAGCTATGACGTTGACAGGTGGGATGGTCGGATTAGATAGAGCTTGGCGCTAGGCGCATGCGAATTTCAATTGCCATGTATGAGCACGCTAGTCATGTCTTTTCATCAGTGATTAGCCGTTACATTGGTCCTGATACTGAATCATTGAAGAGAATAAAGCACGGGGTCAGCAGTACCATATGTTCAGGAAAGCGTACAGTCAGTCTGAATCAATACTACACACACATCATGCGCCCTTGAATTTCAAGCCTGCAGTGTTTGAAGCCTTCCAAACACGCACGAGCTCCTCCTATGTACCTGTCTTCCCATTCGACATCTAGAGATTAGTGGTCTGCTTAGGCGGTGGAGCGGCCGCCACCCGTGGTCGGTAGAGATAAAGCGTATTAGCTTGCTTCGGCTCTCATATTGGCGTCGATTCCCAGACAGAAGCAAGTACGGCCAATCAACTCTCAAGAAGTTGGAACAGACTCGGGAGGAAGACTTCAATTGGGATGCCGTTGAGAGTCGACAGTCTTCGTCGTTGATTTGGCCTCACTTAATTGGGTGTATCGGAAGTCGCAGAGATCATTTGTCAGCCGCTAGATACTTTAGTTGTTCCAGCCCGAATGTGAAACGGAGATTCGGCGCCGACATGTTGTAAATATTTTGTAGCCAAGGATAACTTTCAGTTCACAAATTAGCACCTATACAAAATGGATCTTGTAACGTCTCTTACAGCTTAGAACTTGAATGACCATGATCATTCTCTGAAGAAAAGTGATATCAAGAATACTCCGCAACGGTATAATCCGCACGTGGAAACACAGGAGCCAACATCGCTAACTTCCTCTATCTCGGCCAGATCATTGACGAAACCGCCACGATATACACCGTGCACAAGTCATACCACTTTTCTCTTTCTGATTGTTTAGAGGACAGCCTAACCCGAGCCCTTTTCGCTGTATCATCCCCGCAGCCAGCAGCTCCAGAGATACTGGCAATGAGCAAAACGCGCTCAGACGGGGATGAATTCTAGATTTATACCATCCCTGTCTGTTGGTTGGCTGCCATCTCCCATCTGTAGAGCTTTTGCTTTCAAACCATGTCAAAAATAAGCATACGATGTCGTGGAGAAGCATTGAAGAGTTCATAAGAAAAGAGTCAAGGGATGTATCGAGTGTAAATGACACCCGTTCTGTGTATTGGACATTGGCATGGGAGGCTAAGCCATGAACCATTACGGAGGCCGGTATCGTGGTATCCATCTGGCGGAACTATCAGTGACCTTCGATCCAAAACAAACGTCAAAGTCATACTCGGAACTGTAAGACCGTTGCCCGTCCCTTCACGCAACTCCGCTTTCGTGTCAGACCATCTGCCCTGTTGTATCGTCTACCCCATGGATCATCCTGGACCAGAGACCGCCGAAGATGCTCTTGATGACTTTTGAAAGGGACTGTCAGACGGTAGACACGTAGTCTGGAAGGCTGGATCGGAGCGCATGTCAGCAGGAGAACGTATTTCCCAGTTTTCTTTGATCTCCGGCGCCTCACGAAGGCTGAGATGACGCTCAAGCATGTCGTCTTCGTATTCCACCGGAAAATTGAACTTTTCACAGTTCCAGCACCAGGACTCGAACAGGATGTTGCATTTTTCCGCCTCCCACGTCGTATACTCAGGATATTCACCACCTTCCCAGTATCCGGTCCGTCATCACCTGGCCATGAATCTTGTGGGCGATCGATGCAGTACACGGCGTATTGTCATGAGGCCAGAGTTCGAGACCAACCCGGTCTCTCACAACCCAGAGATTCTCGTCGGGATGGTCTTGGTCCGGTTCCCCTTCAATCTCTTGTGCCATGTCGAGAAGCCTTCGTGAAACGACTTGCATAAGAATATCGACGCTGAAAGTCGTATCGTTGTCTCTGTCGCAATATTTTTTCATTATACCTACGCGATATTTGAACCAAGCCTTGCAGTCGGCCTGTGTCCATCTCTCAGGATAAGAGCGTTCTGAGAAGGGGAAAAATACCCCCTCCCTAAGCCAAAGCCGTTCGGGAGTTCCCCGATATTTGAATTGACGGGCTATACCTTGAAGTTGTTTATATCGATAATCCAGAGTTCCTTTAGAAGTGTTTGACTGTTTCCCGTACTCCAAATTTCCTCACTGATCTTTAGTTGTCGATTGAATACTCTTGTCGCGAGAGGCTGCGCGGTCCGCATAGCTTCATGAAGCTCTGCCATCTGTGATCAAGTAACTGTAGATTTGAGACGAGCTATAAGAGCGTTGTCATTCTCATGAGACGTACAGACGAGATTTCGGAAGCTGGTAGTGACGTAATTGAGTTCTGCTTTGGTCCGCGGTTGGGAAGAGATCTTGGTCAAAGGGAGTATAATTTTAGGCCAGGCACCGCAGAGAAGATTGAACGCCCAAGTGGTAAGAGCAATATTTTCTGGAATATGATATCCAATAGTACCATCCGAATGAAAGGCTAAAGGTCGAATACCGTCGACACTAGCGATGGAAGGATCGCGGAATGATTCATCTCAGCAAGGCACCGAGGTTTCTAGAGAAGTATTCTGTTAGTACTATCCTAATACAAGAATAAAGTACTTATTTACTTGACTTGTCTCGACAGGGTAAAGTGCAATGTCGGTCACACCACTGAATTGTACCATCGTCAAACTCATGGGCCTGCGACTTAAGCGTATTCCAGATTTTCGTTGCTAGAATTGACATCTCTCTCGGATCGTCCAATTTCCTTCAACGCCGAATTTTCAACACGAAGCCTTCTGAATAGCCTTGCACGAAGAGAGTCGGGGGGACATGCTTGTTTCTCTAGCCCTGATCGTAAAGATAATTCCGTTATATTAGATGGGGAATCATAGACTTTAGAGGCTTTCGGTTTTGCGTGTTCTCTTTACAGAAGATGAAAGTGAGCGGACTTGGAACCAAACAATGGATGCGAGTGAGAAGAATTGCCTTCATCACGTCTCGGAATTAGGGGGCACTCCTGTTTTTGCCTGTGCTGTTTCGCCAGCTTTCTTGATCTCTCTTTGAGCTTCCTCGCTCAAAGAATTGGCTTTGCTCTTTACATCTTTAGAAACACTCCAGATTGAGAACTGCGATTTTGCAATCCTGGTCTGCAAAGTTTTAGAGATTGGTGTCTGCGGCCTAGCAGCGATCAACGGGAGTCTGCAAGGAAAGGCCTCATTGAGGGAATTCTGAGTGGGAAAAAGCATGGTGGAAATAGAGAGAGTCAGTATCGTTGGCCATTGATTTGTCGCCAGCTCATGGCTTATCACCTTATAAATTCCTAAGTTCCGAAGGGCTTCCTTGACGTGCCAGTGGTAAATCGATGAATTGAAAGTCCTGGAGAAATGGAAGGTGGAGGCATGGCCAATAGCACTAAAGTTTGACGTAGGATCGACGGCAAGGATCATTGCTCGCAGCTGCCAACGGTGACATCCATCTCGATATTCTCTTGCTTCAGAATTTTAAAAATGCACTGGTGACCACGAGTACGCAGCTGAGCAGCAGCGTTAGCATCAATGGCTCCCATCGTCCAGACAGACGGTCTTGCGCCAGCCCAGGCCACGACGACTTCTCCGTGGGCACATAAATATCGTGGGGTCTGTTTACTTTGGCCCTGGAACCCCAGACATTGCTGCAACTGCGGGATTGACATGCGGCCAGGCTACAGTAGAAGACCTCGATCCACCCCCTGCTCTCTCCTCAAAACCCACAGACTGCATCTCCACCGCTCTGATGAACGCCTACGAGCGCGACTACACCCATCTGACAGTCGTCTCGGAAGACACTCGCGCCTTACTAGGCTACCTCAACATCCCTCGTCTGAAACAGCTGTTGAAGAGTGGCACTGCCAAAGACTCAGACTACGTTGACAAAGCCATGCAGAAGTTCAGACGAAGAGGCAACGTCTACAAGGTCATTACGATGGACACACCGCTGGAAGAGCTTGAAGCCTTCTTCAACGGAGGGGTCAATGGCAATGGACCGCAGGATTTTGCGGTGGTAACGGATGGTAGTCGAAGGTTTGTGCTTGGTGTAGCTACAAAGGGGGATTTGGAGGAGTTTGTGAAGAGGAGACCTGCGTGACCATCAAGAGGAGTGGCAGGCATGATTCATGAAGTTATGAGAGGCTCGACGAGATATATGCATGAGTAGGCGTTTGATACCAGGGTATGGCGTGAGAGAATGGTCTCGTGTCCGAGGCTTTTGGTAGGTATTTCAATTCATTATTATGATGCAACTTGCGTAAATCATAAGTTTTGCCCAAAATCGGGGTTTGTCGCAAACTTATGAGTATTGTTTTACTACATACCTCGACGTTTTGACTTTCTGATGTGAAAAGTGTGCAAGATTGCCAGCTGCCAAAGGGGGACCTACTTAAACAGAATCTCACTTTCCTTCTCTCAACTCACCCAAGAATCCTCAAACTTCCAGCATCTTCCACCATTCTTCCCACATCTGTGCAATTTCCATGGGCTACTCCCCGTCATCTCGTCATCTACCGCTTACACAATCCCTATCACCTCTACCACATTTAGCGGAATGGCCAATTACGAGTCACCAGCTCCATCCCAAGCAGTGTCTTCTTGCGGCGACATGGACTCAGACCCCTCACCTCCTGCAAATGTCAGCGCCATACCCTGCCTCTTCACCGTCGAACAATTCCAGCAAGCACCCTCCCAAGAAATCGGCCGCCAACCCACCAACGTCTACCTCGTGCGTCCCACCGCGATCTGGGACAGTGTCGAACGCATCAAAGAGGTCGTCAGTACGTACACAGAAGCCCCTCCCTTCCCCTCACCCTCCCACCACTAACCTCCCCTCAGTTGAAGACGAACACTACCGCATGCACGACATCATCGCCGTCGCCCGGCACGACCTCCCCCAATCCCCCATCTGGAGCGCCCACATCCTCGAGATTCGTGCCCACAAAACCTCGGGCCAAGTCTTCATCCGCGTCTTCTGGTTCTACGAACCCTCGCGACTTCCCGCTTCGCTCCGCCACCCCTATCACGGCCGTCGCGAACTCATCGCCTCCAATTCCATGGCTGTCATCAACGCAACAGCCGTCGCCAGCCGGGCGCACGTCTCGCACTGGCACGAAGAGCATGAGCCCGTGCCAGCTGCGGGTCTTTTTTGGAGACAGACGTATGATGAGCAGGCGCAGCGATTGGGTGTAGGTGCTAAATGCCCTCCCGCCCATGAGATCTCGTTACCGATAAGGCTGATTCGCCAAAAAAAGCCGTTATACGACCCCTGCCCTTACCCCTGCATCATGCATCAGAACCCAGATGAAGCACTGATCAGCTGCCCCTTACCCGGTTGCGACGCGCGCATGCATAAGTCGTGCATCCTTGACGCCACTCTCTCCCGGCTGCAGGCGGAAGCAGAAGCGCAAGCAGAACCCGAAGCGCTCTTGAGCAAGAACGGTAAGAAGAAAGTGAAGAAAGTGAAGAAGCTTCCGTCTTTGGAGGCGGAATGGATGGATGAACGCTCCGAGGGTTATGGTGCTCTCATTACTGAAGGGCCGGTAGGGCAAGGTGGGCATTTCTGGGTAGAGGATGTGCATTGTCTGGGGTGCGGGGGCATGATGAGACGAGGGTGAAGACGCGTGCGGTTGTTAGGTAGTGGTCAGGGGTGTGAGACTCGACTTGTGCTGAAGGAGTTTCAGATACCATTGAGTCAGCAATAGGGGTATCTTAGGTCTCTCTTCACAAAATGGCTTAGTGAAGACTCAAGCTGAGCGAGAGAGAGCTGAAACGTCTGGCTTTCTACCCAAGTCCCAAGCGAATGGCCGTTCTCTCGGCCAGGTATCACTAGGAAATGATTTCTTTTTACATATGAATACAAATCTACCATACAACTCATCACTCAGCAATGCCAGGATTACACACCCTCTATAGGTAACATCACCCAATACAACAAAAACAATGCGTCGCTCAAACCGCTCGAATGCCCGTCATGCTCGTACAGTCCCCACCTAGTAGTATCAATCAAGGCCACCACCTAACCCTCTCGTAACTTGCTATGATCTCTCTCAACCTCTCCTCTGTCAATCCCTCCCTCTCAACTATCCATCCCAGTACCTCCTTTACCTTTTTAGGGTTCAAGCATAGGTTGCTGTCTTTCAATAACTCCTTCTCCATGAACGGACTCAGCGGACTCCCTTGGCCGTGATCTACGCCTGCCCTTTTCATCATCTCGGCCCATGGCTGCAGAACATCGTCATTCACATCATCAACGACGCTGTCAATATTCAATCTTGCGAAGGAAGATATAAAAGAGCCTTGAAAGCCAGTCCTGATGTTGAAAATTTTGGAGACGATGGTTGCGAGCGTTTCCTGCTTAGTGTCCCCGTCGTCCACAATGTTGAAGGCGCGATCCGCCATGCTGCTCTGCTCTGTTGGAGGGTTTCGCGAGCACCAATCCGCAGCTTTCCAGGCCGCAGAACAGACATCGAGAACGTGCACGGTATTGATTCGCAATTCCTTGGACCACAGCCACTTCAGTTCTTTGTTGAGCTCCTGGTATACCCGTGCTAAACATAGCCCGCGAGCAAGGAAACCAACGTCGTATTCACCGTAGACGTGAGCTAGGCGCAGGCAGACGTACTTCAGGCCTTGCTCCCTGGCAAGCTTCTCCAATGCCTCCTCTGCTTGCAGTTTTGCTTTGGCGATCTTGAGCCAAGGTTTCAGTTGTGCGGTCTCAGTGCAGCCACCGGACGATATTGTGGAGGAGCTCGGCGACTTGTAGACTATGCCAGTACTGAACTCGACGAAATTCGGCGAAGGCCTTATCTTCGCAATGTATGTAGCAAGATTGGTAGTAAGAGCTGTAGCGCGCAGAGCGTAGATTGAGGGCTCTTGTGAATAGCGTGTCTCCCCTCCGCAGTTAAAGACATAGGAGAAGTGGCGACCTGAGGCAAGCGTGAACATTCGGTCGAGAGAAGTTTCTTTACTAGCATCCGCCTGCATGAATTTGTCTTCCGAACATGCCTCTGCCAACTCTGAGGGCAGGCGGGCCAGTTGGGGTAGGACTTTGTCGACAAGGCGGACCTCGGAAGCTAGTTTGTTGCGGTGGATGTAGAGGGCTAGGAAGCGGCCGATATAGCCTACAACTCGGTGAGATTAGCAAAAGGTCGACCTCATTGTAGAGTCTAGGGAAGAGGGAGAAGATACCTAGACCTCCTACGATCAAGACCGCCGGCTTGTCTTCGCTCGGGTCAGCTATAATGGAGCCTGGTAGGGTATTGGCTGTGCTCAAGTCTGCCATGGTTGGTCTTGAGGTCCCAACAAGTGTGATTGATCGATACCTGCAGACGCAAGCTATGAGAATGTAGCTGAAGGGGTCAAGCTATGATTGAGTACGTGGAATGAGATATGGCAAGTGAATGGCTCATGTACAAGGAGGAGCACTAGTTGCTTGAAGAATGTGTCCCAGGAAGAGGGAAAGAGGGCTGCAGCTTTATATCAAGCACGAGGAAAATGCAGGAGCTCTGAGCTGAGATGATGTGAATGGAAAGGCAGGAGTCCGCAGAGATTGATTGGGCATCAATGGTGTCAGGCAAGCCCCTAAGAAGCTGACAGTGCAGCGAGTAAATTGGGCAGTGGGCTCCGGCAAGGGCGAGACATTATTGATCGTGCAATTATCCTTCATGTAACCTCGTCCAGTTCAAAAAGTGTCTGCACCTAGAGAAATAAATGGAGACGTGGATGTTGCAGTGTAACAGTGTTACAGTGTTGGGTCGTGTGACTGCCAACCAGCTGCCAAGAGTGTTTCAGGTACTGTCGACGACCTGCAATGAACCTGAAAAGAAAAGAAAGATGAATGATACGTATGAACAAGATATCAAGAAGGTGAGAGATGGAAGATGGAAGATGGGGGCCTCGGGAAATGAGGGATGGTGGGATATTTCAGTTGCAAACAGCAAAAGATATGGCATCATTGTGCATAGGCAGACCCGCCCCCACACCAGGGAACCAGATGGTCTGAGGGTTAGTACATAGATATTAGATGGGTGTGTTTGGCATACGGTTGCCTCGTGGCATGATCTTCCGCGTAAAGATGAAACAAACAAAACATACATTCTTTGACGGGATCATTCATCTCCAGGCATGTTGCATGCTGCAAGTATCTCGTCTGACGAACACGAACACGGACACGAACACGGTCGAGCTGAACGACCAGTCGTTCATTCTTGTGGACAGGAGAGAGCACAGCAGTATTTCCCAGCAACAATCTCTGGTTCCTCTCTCTTCTACTGATTGAAGGATCAAACGCAATGCCTTTTCTATGTACAAAAGATGACTCTGCAGTTGAAAGACAAACGTTTTAGCAGATGCAAGGGCTATCCATGCATGCACAACTCCTGCGAGTCATTCCATGCGAACCACATGCCATGCAATCCTTGCCAATCTGCTTTCCAAGCCAGCCTCCCCTCATTGACCGCCATCATCCCATGCCAGCTTCTGAAAGGACACGGAGCTCACGTAATCGATGTCAAGCCATGCAATACTGCTGCCGTTGCAATCCTCAGCTCCGCAAGCTCCGTCTCTTGAAACGTTGCCACCCGCAAACCTGCTTTTCAGAATTCCCAATCTTCGTCCACCGACTTGATTGCCCAATCAAACTTCTCCCGCAGCGTCTTGGAGAAGAACTTTTCGATGGGCACGTCAAATTTCTTGGAGAAGACCACAGTAAGACGCGGATCGATGTAATTCTACGAGCATCTGTAAGCGCTACCCGAAACATAAATTTGAGGAAGCACTCACAATCTTAGAGGTGCCGAGGGCAACCTCTTTGTTGTTTTCCTTGTCCTTGGCCTGGAAGAGCATATTGTTGATGCGTTGGTCAAGCTTTGCCAAATTACCCTCGCACTTCTCGACCGTGGGTCCCTTGCCTTCAGCCTCCACTTTGCCAGTCTTATTCTCCTTCTTGAACTTCTTAGCCAATTCGTCAGCATCTTCAAGTCGTTCTTCGAGTTCCTTATGTTTCATCTCCTTTCCGCCGTCAACTTTCAGCTTCTCGTTCTCCTTATTGAACTTCTTCTCAGTCTTTTGGCGCTCTTCTTCAACAAGGAAGTTTTGGTGCTCGTGTATCCAGATCTCCTCCAACTCCTCGTCGAGCTGGAAGTATCCATCTCCTTCTTCTTTTTCCTTCTTTTTCTTGATTTTTGGATCGATGTTAAGCATCATCTGCTTCACACGCCACTTCTGATACTTGAGGCCTTTGATACGGTCGCCAAGCTTCTCCATCTGCGACTCATGTCCTGCAGCAACGGTACGCTTGTGATTGCAAAGGATAGCTACCTTACGATTCGCCTCGTTGTAATCGACAATCTTCGCTGCAATGCTGCCAGTCGACTTCATGCTTTGAAGCAACTTTGACATGGTGAAGGACGCATTGTAAGTACGGAACACTTTGGCGGTCAATCCAGACATGTAATTGGAGAGATGCTTGTTAAGTGCACTGGTCTGTAATCATTAGCACAGGAACAAGTAAAGCGATGATTATTACGGACCGTGAGGCGATCGAAAATCTCGTCACCGTCCGACTTGGGAGGACTCTTGAAGATTTTTAGATTCTTGAAGACTTGGGTGTCAACTTCTACCTCATCGTAGAAGCGAATGCTGTCTTTACCGAGAAAGTCAAAGATGACCTTATTCGGAGGCTTGAGAGTGACGTGTTCGAATTTTAGCGAACAGCAACCGACCGTATCTGCCTCGTCCTCGCCTTTCTCATTACCAGCACGCAGTGCGAATTGGTCAATAAGATATACTGCTGTTGCTCGTTGACGATTCGCCATGACTTTGTCTTTCAACTCGGCATTGTAGTCTTGGCGTATATGATCAATATGTTTCTGAACAGTCAGCTCTACGCTCACAATCATCGTCAATCAATCACATACCTTAAGCTCTCGTGCCTTCTCAAATTTCTTAAAGTCGCTTTGACCCTTGACATCAGAGTTGGCAGCAAGCATGACATACTTGTAGGCAGCATTGATATTCTCCTGCCACATCGCTAGCCAGGTGCCTTCTTGATCGTGCTTGATCTCCTTCCAACGGTGGCCTTCGGGTGGCGGTGGCACTGTAGCTTCTTTGCCGATGTTGATGGTGATTTGTTCGGGATCCACCCTCTTCTTGACTCTGCCAGTCTTTGGGTGGTCGCCGCGACCCCGGAAGAGACCCGGAGGCTCCACACGAAAGTTCCCAACTTTTTGCTTGCGATTGTCCCACATACAGTACATGTAGGTCGCCTCGGCAGAATCTTTATCCGCCTTAAGCTGTTTCTTTTCGGACGCTGGAAGGGCTTTTTTCTCCGTGCGCTGTGCGTCGTAGTAGTTGAAGATAGGTCGGAAATCGCACTTGCTGAACTCCTTGATGTTGACTTTGTTGCCGTTTCTATCGGTAGCTCCGCCAGTCTCCTTGAGCATCTTCGTGAAGTCGTCGAAGAAGTTCTTCTGAAAGGTCGGATTCTCGACATTGTGAGTGGAGTTCAACATAGCTCCGAAAAATCCAGCGATCTCCTCAGCGTCCCGTGCCATCCTCACTGGGTTTCCATCATACAACAGTTGAACGTTTTTCGGTAAAGGCTCATATTCCGGAGGGAAGACTACACCCGCATGCTCCAGTGTAGTCCATTTCTTCGTGCCGTCGCCTTTGGTAGGGTCCTCCCACCAGCGGTATTCCTCCTCTTCGGCCTCAGCTTCCTCATCTTGTTTCGTCTCCTCCTTTTTCAACGCTCTGCCCTTCTTCTTTGGGGTTGACACTTCATCCCTTGAGTCAGCTTTCTTTTTGGCCGGCGCTTTCTTGGCAAGAGGCACATCGTCATCTGACTCTTTCTTGAAATCATTGGTTTGGCTTTTGCGCTTCTTCGGTGGAGCTGAAGTGCCGTTTGTTTGCTTCTTCGGATGTTCTTTTTCGTCCTTCCGAATTGCCTTGGCCTCTTTTGCAGCACTTTTCTGAATATCGGCTTTCTCTTTGGCAAGCTTTTCGCCCAGAGGTGCATCTGAATCTTCAGATTCGCCGATGGCTGTCTCAGAAGCTTTGACAGGCTTTCGCACCAGTTTTGGCGACTTGGCTTTGGACTTTTTGGACACGAGCGGGGCGTCATCAGAGTCTGAGTCCACGTCGACCTTGTTTTTGCCTTTGGACACACGACGCCGCTTGCTCTATGGCGAGTCAGCAACGTCAATTCCATACCTCACATTCGTACTCGCCAACAACGCACCAGGGGTTTTCCTTCCTCGTGATCTTCCTCACTTGCTTCCTTGTATATCTTCCCGTTCCCCAAACCGCTGCGGACTTTTCGCTTTCCCTTTGCATTGCCGTTGACCACCGCTTCATCAATGTCCATCTCATCTACTGGGCCATTTCGGATGGAGATGCCGGGTGCCCCGTGTGCGGCTGGAGGATTTGCTTTGTCCATTGTCTTGTCGACGCTCTCGGAAATGATGCCTTTGGACTTGGGAGGATGCCCTGATGTAAATACTGTTAGAGACAAGGAATTTTCTAAACGGTCAAGTGAGGTATAGAAGTGAGGCAATCAAACGTAGTGTAGGCGGCTTGCGCCATTAACGCCCCAGCCAAGTCCAAAGTCTAACAAATCATAGCAGCGAGGGAGTTACGTACCATTTGTGACGCCATTCGCTTTATGAGCTTTGGCCAGAGGCCTGTCATCTTCTGAGGAACTCATTGTGGCGAGATGAGGTAGGATGTAGGAAGTACGAAGTTGCCAGCACTGAAGGAGTCGGGTTTGAATACTCCCGCTGGATGACAGCTAGCCGACGCGACTATGAAGAAACAAAACGCTTATAAATTGGGCTTGTAAAGTAGATTGTGTCGCCTGAACTGGGGTGTAGGAAAGGCTATGTGTTCATTTTTCAAAGGAATGTAGTGAAGACGTGGAGAAAAAGGCAAAAAGTAAAGGGTCCAAAAGTGAATGAATGGAAATGTAGGACTGAGGACTGAGGGCGCATCGCCCGCAAAGTTGCGGGAAAATAGCACTAGTCTGATCCTAGACTAGCTCGCTTTCCAGAACATCAGTCGTTCTCACACTTCGCGAGCCTGGTTCTTCAGTGTTAGTAATAGTCCATTGAAAATCACTTTCTGTACCTCGCCCGGGGGTCAATTGCGTTTCCTCACAGTGTTTGAAGGTCCTTATTTCACGATGCTCTCGCGAGCAGTCAGGCCAGCTTTCAATGCTGCAGCCATAGTATCCGTCCGGTAAGCTCTTTGCTAAAGCAATCAACCTGCCACCTTATCCGAGGCAATCTCTAGAATGCTGGAGGCAGACAAAAAACACTTCGCAAACAGAATCAGCTGATATCTCAATCTTCAGGCCCATCGCCGCAAATGCCGCTGGCTATGCCACCCTCCGCGAAATCGAAGGCCGCCTCAAATCCATCCGCAACATCGAGAAAATCACCAAAACCATGAAAATCGTCGCCTCCACCAAACTTAACCGAGCCCAACGCGCAATGGTGGAATCTCGAAGCTACGGAGAGACTTCCAACACCGTCTTCGAAAAAGCAGAGACCAAGCCTATCGAGTCTGAAGATAAGAAGACCCTCATCATTGTGTGCTCGTCGGACAAGGGTCTTTGCGGCGGTATTCACTCTGGCTTGTCAAGAGCGACTAGGAGGATGCTGGAGAAAAAGCCGAACTCGGATCTTGTGGTGTTGGGGGAGAAGTCGAAAGCACAGCTGGGGAGGTCGAATGGAAAGAATATCCAGCTAAGCTTTGCAGGGGTGGGGAAGGATGTGCCGACTTTTGCGGATGCACAAGCCATTGCGGATCAGATCTCGCTGTTGCCGACGGATTATGCTGATATACAAATCTTGTACAACAAGTTCATCAATGCGACCAGCTATGAGGCTACGCCAATCGAGGCGTTTTCTGAGGAGGCTATCCGCGAGTCACGTAATATGCCCCCTTCGATGCTCCCCGAAGTACTTTTACTGACTAAGCGTTTAGCAAACTTCGCTGCTTTCGAGATTGATGACGAAGTGCTCGCAAATCTCCGCGAATACGCCCTCGCCAACTCCCTCTTCTGGGTAAGCCGCCTGCCATCCTAGGTCATCTCCCTATCTTTGTACTTACTATCGGCCAGGCTCTCGCAGAAGGCCACGCTTGCGAACAGTCCGCACGACGCAATGCTATGGACGTAAGTAACCCAAGCTATCTTACCACCCAAGAGCTACAGCCATCTAACACAATCATTTCGCAGAACGCCTCGAAGAACGCAGGAGATATGATCAACAGGTTCCAAATCCTCTACAACCGTACCCGTCAAGCTGTTATTACTGGAGAATTGGTCGAGATTATCACTGGTGCCTCCGCTTCGGAAGGCTGAGTGGTGTCATGTATAGTAGATGTTAGATACTTGAGCGACATTACTTTATGGCGTGTCTTCAACACTGTGAGCATAACCTGTTGCAGTATTTTAGATCGTGTCACTATTTCAGAAATTGCGTTGACATCCATGTTTCTGCTACATGCCAAACCACGTGAATAATCTCATGTCTGAAGGTCTGTCCTATCTGCTTATCGACATGCTGTGAGGGAACCATACCACTGATGAAACACATCCGAAGACTATTATTCATGCCCAAGCGGTATCTCTGTCCGATATCATACCTAAACCGTTGCTCTGCGTCTGAATACATACCCTAAAAAGTCTCTTTGTCCTGGAACGTGCACGGCCCAACGACTGTTTTTCTTGGCCAACATCCATGTTCCAATACACTGTTCACATGGCCACTGTCCAGAAAGATATCCTCATAGACCAATGCTGCTTCCAATACTGCTTCCAACATACTGGTAAGTCGTCCAGGGATTCTGCCGTTGGTTGGGGAAATCTTCAACCCATTCGGCTATGCGGTTAATGAAATAACATTCGCACATGCTCCTCCAAGCACCAAGCGAATACCTCATGCCTAAACCCAACCAAACGGAACTCTTTCAGCCCTTTGAACCCAGTCACCAGATCTCGGAGCATCTTCATCTCGGCCTTGAGCATCACATCCGCTACCGGGCCTTCTCTCTTCACTCGACTGCCTACTCTGTCGGTGGCTGGTGCACTTTGACGGGCTGTTCTGTCTTTGCCTGGTGAGGCTTGACCATACGTGATCATTAGATTCAGATTTGCGTCCTTCTCAATCGATGCTGTCTGCTTTTTCTCCACCATCTTTTCCTTCTCGACAATAAAAATCTCAAGCTTCTGCAAGCCCTTCAATTCCCCCAGCGCACGAGCCACGAGTGGAAACTTAAACCACAGCTGATCAGCCCAGTCAATCTCAAGCTTGACGTTCGTGATCATCTGCCTCTTGCTCCCAGGCAAAGATAGAAGAATCTTGTCGAAGTCGAAGGAGGTGGATGGCGAAGAAGTTGTGAGCGTGTTCTCGCCGTACAAGATACGGACGCCGATGTTGTGGAAGACTTTGCAAACCTGAACGACGTTCGGCTGAACGTAAGTGTGGTATCCTTGTAGTATGTTGATGGAGCCGTGCGGGAGGATCAAAGGATTAGGTGAGGTCAGGAGGTTGCGGAGAATTTTCTTGATGATGTCAAGTCCAAGAGTGAGAATCGTCGAGTTGAAGGTGTTTAGTGGGACCGCGTTGGCTAGGACAAGGCGAGTGGGTGTGGTCCCGGTGCAGCTCTTGAGAAACGCGCTGAAGAGCTGGCTGTTCTCTTCCTCAGATGAGATGTTTCGTTCGATCTGTTTTTCAACAGTGCGAGGGTGGACCTGAGGGGTGACCACTACCATCAACGGCGTGACCATCGCCATATTGACAAGTGACGTGTTGATATTCCGTGAGAGCGAGGTGGGTTTGCTTTCACTCAGAGGTGGTGGGTCTTTGAGACAGAGTGATGTCTACAAAAGGAGGGAAAGCTGCGATGGAAGTAAAGGTAAGAAGACGTCCTGAATCATGAAATTACAGCTGTGGCACCCTCAGATTGACAGCCCGAGGTTTTGATAGAAAACACCCAAGTGAGTTTTGAAGACGGAGGCGTTGACCAGGAAGGTAGTTCAACGGGCTATGTCCGCTGCTCTGTCGTTAAAGAGAAGCTAAGACGTGGTCTGGCTTACTGACATGGGAAGAAGATACATTTTGGCAGCGACGAAGGAAGCCGCTGGTACTTTTGATTCTGGGTGTTAAATTCTTCGCTGGCACTTAAAAGGCAGTGGACTTCGGAAAATTGATGGGCGAGAGACACTATTCCCGGATACGTTCAGGATTGGTATCAAATCTGGACTTGACCAGTACTGCAGAACTTTTTCTTAGCTATTCTCATCGTTCTCGAACTTTTTCTCAAGATGAGAAACCACGAAGAGTGCTCCTTCCCTGCTTAAGTATACCTGGTCCGTAGTCAGACGATTCATTTCCAAGCACTACAGATTGCAGCATCAGATTCTTGAGGCAGGAGATTTATCGATGGGTGATTATTGTGCAGAACAAAGTCGAAGTGGAGGATGGACTGTATCATTAACGTGTTTACACCACGCTTCCAGAGACACGTGGCTAGCCTGTGTTGTAGGCATTCATTTCTTGATTATTGGGGGAAAGAGGACCCTTCGTACGACAGCCTCCCCACTCTGTGCCCTGGTGTCGTTTCGATCCTCAAACCAGAGACAGACCTTTTATTTGAGAGACTAAGAAAGACGGAAAGAGTAGTCTCCTGGCAGGTGTTCCACACGCTTCCCAAACAGTTTCTGTGTTGGCCAGAATGTATTTACTAGTCGTCATCCTTGTCATAATCGTCCAGCGGAGCTCTTCGAATGGTCCATTTATCAGCCTTTATCATGCAACACTAGGTAAACACTCAGCATGCCGTGTCGGAAAGTGGTCTGCCCTTTTCCCTCTTTGCCCCAGATTATGGCTAAAATGAAGTATGTGCAGCTCCTCGTAATTCTGTATGATCAGTAACTCTCATCTCCATCGGTCTGTTTCTATTGCCATTCGATATCCTGCAAATCAATTTCCGTACTCCAGCCGTGCGAATCAGAGGAGATCCAAACTTCGAGGAAACCAACAGTACGCTGTACGACGCAATACTTAATGCTAGCTGACTCGTCTTGGACTAATTGATTGCGGATTCCGGAGCCCGTCATCCTCATATCGCCAACACGTTGCTCTCTTTGGCGCTAAGGGGTCTGGGCATCTAGAATCCCAGTGCTGCTACTCATGGACATGAGTGAACGTCGAATCTCTCCCAACTCTATCCTCCCAACTTGGTCCCGGACCCAAAACCAAAATACCCACTATGCGTTCCCAGACGACGTCTCTGGGGTTCCTACCAGCTTCATAGCCGTGGCCGACGTGTGATCATCTTTCGTAATTACAATCCTTTTCAAAGAAGTAAACACAAGCGCCTTCGTCTAGAGCAATCTTTGTCAAGAAAGGCGGGTCTCGTTGTCGAACTGTCAGAAAATCAAGCTCGATGTACAAGAGCTTTTCAACAAGGCGTGGCCCTAAAAACGCCTGGCTGCCACAGGAAGGGTCGTCGGAAGGACGGTAACATGGAGATTGTGAGATAGCCCATACACGCAAAGACTCGATTGGCTCACTTTCATCTCAAGCAGAGCGGTTCATTTGCCAGATGTAGACGGCATAGAGCGTCGTAGAATGGTCAGAAAACCAACAGTTCTGCGCTGACAAGGGTAATCCTAGATAGTGCAGTTTCCATTCACTCCGAAACATTGTTTTACATTGAGAGCGCCCAGGGAAGGAGTCTGGCTTTCTGTATGCCAATGGCAGTGTGATATTGGCGGTGGACATCTTCAATCTCATTCAGCTTGTGTTACGATTCCTCCTCGGCCCATTCAAAAACGAGTAGGTCGTGTTACAGCCGTATTCTCCTAACAATACGGTTCCTAGTCTCAAAAGGCATCATTGAGATCGTGTCTCATTCAATGTCGAGCAACACATAGGCCTGAGTCTCAATCATATCAGGATGGACAAGCAGGCCAGAGTCGTAAGTCCATTCCATTTCGTAGATCCGTTGGCACCTGCTCCTCTAGCCATACATTTACATGAGCACTTCTGCGCTGGCCAGCCGATCTACGGTATCTGCTTCATGGGATAATCGGAATATGATGGTCTCGATTTTCTGCTTGGTTCTCCGAGATATTTGTGAGTCCACCTTGCAGATTCCGCTTCTGTGACGGATCGAGGCCTCCCAGACTTGAGAGCTTGAGAGCGCGCACGTCTCGAGCTTCGCCATACTCTCTAACGAGAACATCTCGAAGAAACGATTCATCTGCGAATTGACTGAGAGACGAGACGACAACGAACAACATCGATGGGCTCGCAATAGCGTATGACTATTAGGAATAGGTCCGTTGCTAAATCTGGTAGATCAAGTATTGTTCTCACGTTAGGAGGTTGAAATAACGAGTGCCGACGGGTCATGTTCTCAGCATTGAAGACAAAGGAATTGAGGATGAGAGCTTGTTGATCTGGTCTGCGAGGAGAATAGATATTTGGCTCAATAGTCGCTCGTAGAATGGTGCACCGCTAGACGAGCCAGATTGGCTGCGTGGAAGCGTGATTGATTGATTCGTCATTCTCAGCAATTTTCAGGTTTTCCTTGAACAATAGGTACTCAAGGTATTTAAAATCTTGAAGCTGATACATTGTTGAGTGTTTTGGCTGTTTTGACGGTTCATCTCAAGTATCTCAGGTCGAGAGAAGTTTGAAACAACCGAGCGCATCAGAAGGTCCCGGGAAGAGCATTGGTAAAGCACACTCCTCGAACATCTCGAGTACATTTCGCTAGTTGAATCTAATGATGGGGCTTTTGCACGTCGTGTATACAAATATCTGTGCTTATATAAATAATATCACTTAGTTGTGAGTAGGCATCTCTACATTCGCCTTCGCTGCAAAAGCATCCTCGCTTCTCCATAGACTAGTCACGGTCTTCGTCTGCGTGTAGAAATTCAATCCAGATTTCCCATAAAAGGTATTCGCACCTCCGCCAGCCACACTCTTCTTGTTTCCAGTAAAAGAGAACATGGGCAGTGGCACAGGAATTGGCACGTTAATCCCGACTTGGCCAGCCTCAATATCCTTCTGAAAGCGTGCAGCTGAGCTGCCACTACGGGTGAAGATTGCAACGCCGTTACCATACTCGTTAGCGTTGATCATATCAATCGCATCGTCCATGGTGTCGACATTTAGGCAGACAAGGACAGGGCCGAAGATCTCTTCAGTGTAGCATTTCATGTGTGGTTTCACATTTGCTATGACGGTGGGTCCAATCCAGAGGAATGTTAGCATCTTGTTGCCGGAGCCGCTTAATTAATTAACGAAGGGCACCTACCCAATTGCCATTCGGATACTTCTCCGGCTTATAGCCTCTTCCATCTAAAAGAATCGTAGCTCCTTCCTCCTCGGCAGTCGTGATGATGCTTTCGATCCGCCCTTTCGCCTGGGGACTGATAAGAGGACCCAGATCTGCACCCTCTTCGAAGCCGCCATTGACGTTGAGTTTCTTGGCTCTCTCGGCGATCTCAGGAAGCCAATCTTTCGTCTCACCAACCATGACAAGTGCACTCAATGCCATACATCGTTGGCCGGCAGCACCAAATGCAGCCCCAGCTATCGAATTCAACGCGTGGTTCTTGTTGGCGTCGGGTAAGATAGCTGCATGATTTTTTGCTCCAAGATTTGCTTGAACCCGCTTGCCTTTGGCCGAACCACGAGTAAAAATATACTCACCCGCTTTATTGCTGCCGACGAAACTGATAGCTTTGATAGCTGGCTCGTCAATTATGAAATCGACAGTCTTGGCAGATCCGTGGACGATGTTGATGACTCCATCTGGGTAGCCAGCTTCCCGGGCAAGCTCAGCTAAGATCATTGCTGCGCCAGGGTCGCGCTCTGATGGCTTGAGTATGAGAGTGTTGCCTGTAATGGTAGCGATGGGGATTGACCACAATGGTATCATGGCTGGGAAGTCTGTGACACCATCATGGTCAATTGGTGTCAATGGCATAGGACTACGATTCTGGCTTACTGAAAGGACATATAGAAGCCACAACCCCAATTGGCTCTCTGTAGTTCCTCGTCTCCATATCCTTTGCAACCTCAAGCACCTCCCCTGTCAATTGTGTCGTGATCCCGCAAGCCGTCTCAGCAACCTGCAAGCCCCTAAGAACATCACCCTTCGCATCTGCAAATGTCTTTCCTTGTTCCAACGTGATACTCGCTGCTAGCCTATCCCAATGTTGCCGTATGAGCCCCACGAATTTGAACATGATTTGCTGCTTGTGAAGCAGACTCGTCGCCTTCCATGCTGGAAACGCTTTCATCGCACTTTCGACAGCTGCATTGAGTTCTTCATCCGTGCTCTGAGGGACTCGGGTAACAAGATTGTTTGTTGCTGGGTCGTAGAGGTCGATCCAAGATCTAGTTTTCGAGTCGACGAATTTGTTGTCTAGAAAATATGGAGTGTTGCCCGGCGATTGTATTTGCTCATGACTTGTAGGGTATTTTTCGGCTGCTCTCACAGCAGTGGCCAGTGAGGCTTGGAGTCGAGTGGGTGAGGCATGCAGCCGTCTGCGGCCTGTTACAGGTGTGGGAAGTCGAGGCGGAGAGTTTGCACAAAGGTATGTGAATGGCCGAGCCTTTAAGACTGCACCTGCACGCGTCAATACCCGCTGAGAGGCCATTTCAGATTATGATCGTGCAACTCGATGTTCCATTGAAGCTCAGGGGAAGAAGTCAAGAGTGTCGAACGGTGAAGTAAATGCGGTTGCTGGGCGTTGCGGGGAAAATGGGAGAAATTCCGCGTCAGTCCCTCGACGCCAAGACTCCTGTGCTTGTAACACGGATAACCGAGGGGTTGCCTCGGAACTGTACCTGACCTGGCCCAGCTTTAGTGCCCGACGAGGTCCCTGCATAATTGCAGGGCTGCCTTCCGAGATTAGGGTTAGGGCTGCTGCTAGCGCTGCACAGGACTATTGGTTTCGATTGTGTCGAGACCCGCGTTTTACAAAAAAATACAAAATGTCAGGAAGAGGCGTCCCAAATGCTCTGAGACCTTACATCTGCCCATCATGCGCTAGGTCAATCAAGCTGCAATCGAGGAGATACGCGACTGCGGCTCCCCCAGACATCTACGATGTAGTATGTGTAGGCGGAGGACCCGCAGGTCTGAGCCTACTGACAGCATTGCGTACGTCTAATGGTATAACACTCTCTAGAGCACCGAGTTGACTCTATACAAGGATCCTCCAAAGTCACTTCGCATCTTAGGCTCGCGCTGGTTGAGTCCCAAGACCTTGAGCGAGCCCGGATTTGGAATCTTCCTCGTGATCAATTTTCCAACCGGGCCAGCTCTCTTACACCCTCATCGCTCTCCTTTCTCTCTCAAATTGGAGCATGGCCGTATGTCGATACTTCTCGGGTCCAACCATACCGGCATATGCGCGTGTGGGATGGCCTTTCCTCCACTTCACGTATCTCTTTCGATGCTCTGACATCAGAGCCACCCATAGCCTCTATGACCGAGAACCAGAACCTTTCTCGCGCTCTCATCGCACGCCTCGATAATCTTCCTGCAATATCTCTCTTCGACAAAACATCCGTAGCCGACATCCACCTCGGCTCTCCACCATCATTTCCACCACAATCGCCTACATCCCCTGATCTTTCCTCCTACCCTCATGTGACTCTCTCCTCAAATCGTACCATCGCAGCTCGTCTTCTCGTTGGAGCCGACGGCCTGAACAGTCCTGTTCGCAGTTTTGCGGGAATAACGACGCGTGGTTGGGACTATGATCGTCACGGTGTAGTCGCTACGTTGAAGCTCCCGGCAGGAACCGGTCACAGCAGTCAAAATCCTCAAGGAGTCACAGCATACCAACGTTTTCTGCCCTCGGGTCCCATTGCTTTCCTGGCTCTACCTGGCGACTACGTGACATTGGTGTGGACTACAACTCTAGCGCAAGCCATGAAGCTGAAGGCGCTAAGTACAGAAGACTTCGTGGCAATGGTCAACGCTGCTTTCAGGCTGGACGTGGTGGATCTGAATTACATGTTTACTCTTGATTCTGGTCATGTCGGCGAATTAGAATGGCGAGAATCGGTACAGCCCAGCAATAAAGTACAAGTCGATGGAGAAATGCCTCAACGTGTTGCGTCAGTTCAAGAAGGCTCAACTGCGTCTTTCCCTCTACGCCTACGCCATGCGTCTACATATACTACCAACCGCATCGCTCTCATCGGCGACGCAGCTCACACCATCCATCCTCTCGCGGGCCAAGGCCTCAACATGGGCCTTGCGGACTCGCGCTCGTTAGCTTCTGCGGTTGAAGATGCAGTTCTCCATGGAGCAGATATAGGAAACGAAATCGGGTGTCTGGATAATTACAAGGGGGAGATGTGGATGAGCAATAACAGGATGCTTGGTACAGTAGACAAATTACACTGGCTCTACTCTGCAAAGTCAGGGCCCGTGGTGGGATTGCGAGGGTTGGGCTTAAATCTTGTTGACGCGCTGGGCCCCGTAAAAGGGTGGTTTATGCGACAAGCCGGAGCAATGTGACGGAATCTCAAGCCCGGAGAGCAATTTGAATGAACATTGCTGTTTTAGCGGGTCCAGGTACCATCCCAGCTGCCTCTTCGGGTTAAAAGAACCGCTGATCCCGGCTTGGCTACGCGGTTCCGCGGGCTTCAAAGTCCCCATCCAGAAGCACGTGCACAGTCCACGTTCTTGTTCTACAGGTAGCAGTGGTGGCAGTCGTCTTGCTATCCACGAGCCCACGTGCAGAATGTCTTCAGACCAAGATGAGTGGTCTTTCAAGATCTATAAAGCGGCTTCCTATGCCAATGACCAATCGCGATTTGCGTTCGCCCTTCAAGAAATACATTGCCATCATTATGCTCTCTTCAATCCTGCTTTGGGCCCTTGCAGCAAGCGGATTCTTCTCAACGAGCGTAGCGGATAGCTCCAAGGCTTCAGATTCCTACATCCAGTATAGTACAGTCACGGGATACTTTTTACAAGATGAGCCCTCGACCAATGCTAGCACCTTCAACTTCATGACCACAAACTTTGGCCTCATTAATCGCACGTATCCAGCCGATACTAGTCTTCATTCGAACCATAACTTGACTCAATGGCAGCGCTTCAAGCATCAAGTCACTCAGCTCAATCGCGAGGCTCCGCGTGGCACCGAGTACAAGCTGCTCTATATGGGCCGACACGGCGATGGCTACCATAATGATGCGCAGGCTTACTACGGCACGCCCGCATGGAACTGCTACTACTCTGAGCTGGACGGAAACAGCACCATCACTTGGTCCGATGCTCACCTATCTCCTCTAGGAGTCGCCCAGGCTCTGGCGGTCAATGGATTTTGGGCGTCAGAGATTAAGGATCAGAAGATTCCCACACCTCAAAGCTACTACACTAGCCCCTTGACAAGGTGTCTTCAAACAGCGAATTACACTTTCAATGGCCTTGATTTGCCGGCCACACACCCTTTCATACCCGAGGTCAAGGAGTATTTCCGCGAAGGTATCAGCGGACACACATGCGATCGACGCAGCAATGAGACCTATATCCACAATCTCTTCCCAAGCTACAGGATTGAGCCTGGCTTCACCCAAGATGACGAGCTATGGGTAGCTCTCCACGGCGAGACTAGTACAGACCAAGCTGTCAGGTCTAAGAGGGTCCTTGACAGTGTCTTCACCTCGGATGGCAGTACCTACATATCCATTACGAGCCATTCAGGCGAGATCGGCTCCATGTTGAGTGGTCAGTTAATTGCCCTCCAGAGGTGCTCGTAATTTCCCACTAATTATCGATTTGTACAGTTCTTGGTCATCAAGCATTCGGGTTGAGTACAGGTGCTGCGATTCCCGTGCTTGTAAAAGCTCAGACCAATGGAGGCACAGCGCCTACGACAGCACTTCAGCCGTATACTGCGCTTTGTACGTGCACATCGCCACCTGCGGTGACTGCTACTACTTCTGTTTGTGCATACGCCCCAGCGGAGACTTCTCCGGGTATCTAGTCATAGACTCGGATTGTTTAAATAAAGACAATTCCAGCCGAGCATGCGGGAAATGCCGTTATCAGGCTGCACAGTTTCTTTGCAGACACAAGATGGTAATGTATACACTACCAGAGTTGCGCACAGTGTCTTGACATACATCTGTCGGAAAATAGGGCTCGGAGTTTCGCGTTTGTTCCGAATGTTTCCTTGGAAAAATTGTGAAGCATCTTCAAATTCATCTCTTCTTCTCTCCACTTTCTCTATTTTCGTTGTATTTTTCGTCGACAATACTGTCATGTCCAACTTGTCAACTCAAGTTTTTATCATTCTCTGTCACCCTTGCACTCGCAACAAATTGACTAGAATTCAACTCTCGCTGCGGTAAGACTATGAGAGACTATTGCCTGTAGACCAAGTTCTGAATATTTATGAATTGATATTATCTATAACAAAAGATAAGTATCTATAGTAGATTCATGTATTGCTATCTTATATCTGCAAGTGACTCTATATTCAATCTTGTCTCTTTTGAAGCGATAAGATTGTTTTTGTCTTGCTCTCCTACGTCCATATACAACTAATCTTTCCACGTCAAGTCTATTGCATGGATATGAGAGTCTTCTTAGCGCCATTCACGAGAACACATCTGTTCCGACCTCTGTTCACTTGCTAGTTCTGATGATAAGACCGTTTACACATTTGAATACATATCCAGCTTCTTCCGAAGCCGTTCATGATCAGATGAGACAACCAAGCCCCAATCAGAAACCTGCCACCTTTCTTCACAAGTCCACGTATAAAGTCATGCACGTTCTCCTTGTGTCTCAGGCCGTACAAATGAAGTTTTTGCGGTCCGCTAGACTCGCGAAACTTCTCGATCGTTGATCTAATCCTATATGGATGGCTAATTGTGGAGCTCAGCGACTAATCTGAGAGACCTAGATCCAGAGCCTCGAAAGACAGAGATCCCAGACGCCCCGCGAGGCTAATCCTTATTATTACTGAAGCCAGGACAGTCTTTGATGGGTGGATCTTCGCTTTCGGTGACATAGGTCGACGAAGGTCCAAGCCTTTAATGCACCTTCTGAAGAAGCGTGAGCCTGCTACAAGGCTTGCGTCCGAGCTGCAGGACCGCAGCTGGAATTCTCCCGGGAAGTCCTTCGAATGCAGAATTAGCCAAGTCCCTGCGATTGGAGAAATATAACGGCTGTATGCATAGAGTACGTCAAGGGCGTCTTTGAAAACGGCTCTGCAGGCGCGCAGGATTCAGCTGTCGATAACATCCATCGGTCTTTGATTCGAGGACCTATGCTTATCGATAAGCAGGCGCCCGTTGCTGATTGCGGACTCAGACATCAAGAATCTTTTTAGATCATGGTCTCGATCTCGAAAGGGAGTTTATCGAGGGACTAGCATTGAAGGGAGCTTCCAGTTGTAGGCGCTCCCTCTGCTTTAGCTGGCGTTTAATTTTTCGAAAAAGCATTGCATAGGCTGGACCTTCTACAGCGGCCTGGAAGTTCTTTGCAACAGCAGCAGATCGTCTGGCTGCAAATCTAGCGAGCCTTTGACAGTCTTGGTGGCTCTGGTAAATGGTGCCGGTCGACTGGGAGGCTGGATCATCTTCAGTGATGCCGCCATCCGAGGACTCCTTTCCGTGAGCCTGAAGTGCTTCAGAAGGCAACTTCCCTTACTTTGAGGTCGCGGACCCAATTCCTCATCACTGTGCGTGGGGATCGTAGGCTGTGTACGATAATCTTGGATTCGCACCCAGAATACGGGTCGATTCGTAAAGGCAGACGTGCTGCTGTGGCATGGCGTCAAACTGTATCGAAGCTCGAGAATTAAGATCTACGGTCTCTCGATCCTAAAAGTGATAAAGAAGCAGGCATCTGAATTCCAGTCCCTCGGTCCGATTTTCTGTACTCACGCAGGCTCGCGGAGAGACGTGATCAGCACAAGGATCTGATTGCTTATCGGCTGTAAGGGTCGGCCCGAAGGACAGTAAATCGTAATGAAATATCTTTACTAAGCGGCCAAGATAGGCTTTGTACTTTGGTCAGGTACGCCAAACCTTCGACTCGCATACATATTATTCGCGAATAGCTTAGACACGTCAAAATCATGTGATGACAGCCTCCTATCGTCGGTTAGATGCAAACATCTACAACAGGAGACTCATCGCCGGCCACAGAGTGGTGACGTACGCATCGTGATATCATAACCCTCAACAACACCCACCTCCAGCGTTGGTACCTCTCGAAGGCATCTGACGTTTTACCGAACTAATCCGCAGATCCATTATAGTCAAGACATCAACTTTCCTAATCCATCCCTAGTCCTCCGATTTGTCGCCAATACGCCATCCCATGATCCCTGGCCTTCGCCATCCAGCGTCCTGCCTTGGCAGTCAAGCGCTCACTTGTGACCATGCCTCGCATCTTCACTTTCGGTATCCCCAACTACTTCAACTTCACTTTTCGGGCTGGGCCTGCCGCAGTCGAACTCTCTGACAGGACTGTCGCTGTCGAATTGGATCCAAATACCAATGCGGATCCTGGAGCCACAAATGAAGTCAAGGTTATTTCCCCTTCGTCACGAGATGACAACAGGAGCATAGCCGTATTACCGTGTGGTTCACTCAGCAGACTCCCTCTCGAAGTAAGAACCATGATTTACAGGAAGGTCTTGAGGTTCGAGAAGCCCATCCGACATGGGCACAATTTCCTCGATCCCCATCCGCCTTTGATGTTTGCGGAAAGCTCTCACATCGAAGAAATTAACGCTGCGATCTTACGCACTTGCCGTACGATTTATCAGGAGGCCATCCACATCTTATATGGTACGAATCGTTTCCATTTCCGAAAGTCGAAGGATATCGAAAATTTCGCATTCCGTGGGCTGAGGAACATTCCGTTTGGAATTTACTTCAGCCAACATCCATACATAGTCGAAAATATAACCTACGGCAGACTCACAATGATTCGTTTCCTGAATTTGAGGATTGGTCGCAAATCCACTGGGGACGACCGAAAAGAGATATGGTCTTCGTGGTCTAATTTCTTCTATCCGTCTGAGAAATCATCTGAGGAGCAAGGCCAGTTGGTGGGATTTCCTGCTCTAGAAAGACTAGTTCTGGATTTCAGGGAACTAGACCTTGATGACAGAGATACTTCAAGAGTCAGGGTACGTTGCAAGTTTATGACTTATCTGAAGTCATTGACCACGATTTCTCTTTCCTCACTATGCCAAGCCTTTCTCACACTCTCTTGAGTAAGCCTGTCGTGCCAAGACGCTGTCTGATTCCTACACAATTTGACTCGTCAGTATCAAGGCGAGCATAGCGCTCGGGCTAAACGATTCACTTGATTACAAAAACTAACATTTTGTTGCCCTTACAGGTCACGCCATTCTTAAGAAAACTTCGCCCGACTGGCGGATTGAAGCACTTGACGCTCATTGGCGTGACGCACGAGCAAAATCTTCGCGACTTTAAATACGGTTTTGTCAAACATGGAGGCACGTTCCGGGAGGCGTCTGTATCCGTCACGACGGTTCCAACGGTCACTGTCACACACGATGATGTTCCGGAGGTTTCGATGTATGTTCGCGCTAGTGTGGAGAAAGATATGGCTTCGCGGACGATCTTGCAAAGTAATGAGAATGTCAGGTGATGGAAAGAATGGCTATCGACTCAATTCCCTTTATGCAAGCACGACCAAGACCCGACTTTCATTTTCCATATAGCAGTAGGCCACGCCCGGCCTGCTCTGTCTTCTCTACCCATACCAAGCCGGTACCCCGTCCCTCTGAAGGATGTCTCGGACACCTTTAGATACATTGTGGAGGTTGTTGTATGAGACAATCCCTTCTGCGAGAATAGTATTCTTGTTTTCCAGTGCCTTAAATCTCCCTCCTTCCTTGAGAAAGCCATACTTGAAGTCGTACAAATTCTGCTCATGTTTCACATCGAAGATACAGAGGCGTTGCAATCCGCCGGACGGGCGTAGCCTTCTCAAGAATGGCTCAATCTAGCGGCAAACATTCAGCACGCGGTCAGAGGTAACTTTGACTGTGGAACAAGATACGTACCCTTAGCTTGCTCGCGTCTGAAGCGTCTAGTCCCCACTGAGAGAACCTCAGACACAGGTCTTCTAGCACGGGGAAAGTGAGAGATAGTTGCTCGGATGAAGGTTCGAAGAATTCCCCCCAAAACGACCAGATGGCTTCTTGCCCGAGGATGTTGTAACTCATTCGGGTCGAGTTGAACGAGGACGGTGTGTCAGGTTTGGTCAGGCTCAAAGTCACAGATCGAAGCATAGAAAGTCTCCCCTGCGCAGACGCCGTAATCAGCACGGCCTCTTCAAGGGCACTAATCGAAGTTGGAAGACAAAACCGGGAAGTAACAAGAATTTTTAGCTGCTAAGACATTTCTTACGACTCAGGTTTCGGTACCAAACAAGGAGATCTTATACCAGTATTTACTTACATAGCGCTCGAGCGAGACTCTGAACGAATCACTGAGGGGTGAACGTCCAAAAAGTTTGCAGAGCTCGCCGAAGGCGAATGTTGGTATTTGGCTTGGACTGTGGAAGGCAAACCGATTCTTGCCGTACAAAATTGGGAATGTCTCTTCATAGATCGCACGACTTGTCCTCAAGATGGCCGCATCAATGTCATTGTTTGGTGGACAAGTGGCGACCATCAAAGGTTGTTGTGGGCCCATGAATCTGAATGCGTTGAAAACGTCTTTCTTGGACTGCAAAACTCCGTTCCAGACCAGGATCCGGAGCTCGCTTGGAAGCTTACTGAATGATCCATACGGCGATACTGTGTGGTGTTAGTCATTCCATCGTCGGACGAGGGATTTTTGAACTCACTATTGGGTACTTCCTTGTCTGTCATCGTGGTGTCTGTGGTACTAGGAGTCTTGTTGAGCATCTCAGCGACTCCGGCTTCGAGCTCAACTTCTGATAGTGGTGCTTGGAGCATCTGTGCTTGTTGATGTTGGTCCTTGCGTGTCTTTCATACTCGAAAGAGAGGGGGTGAAGTAAAGAGCTGAACCACTTGAAAGTAATTGGCCGAACTCCTGATTGTGTTAATCATGTTACGAAATGCACACGATAAGTACACACACATACTGGCAGCGCCGGTCATATTGGATCCTGCAGACAAGGACCAATCAGAGTTTTACCCGGGGGCTAGCAGTGATGTGTTAAGGGGAAGACTGCAGCCTTTGAAAGTGTCTAACACAATCTGCTGACCATGGTGAGGCGGACGGTTTCGATGCCATTGGCTCCTGAGCCCACCTCATGTTTCGGAGTCAAACACTCAAACACCAATCACAGCTTTCTAACCAAAGCAAGTCCGGAAACAAAGTCTTAACTTCAAACAATTGGCCATGCATCTGGTCTATTTAGGAGCACCTCTTTCACTGATCTCTCTGTATTTGGAACTGTCGGTCTCAGAATCGGACAAGTCTCTCTAACTCGGCTTCTCATCTTGCTGTATTATAGCCCTTACACCGTTTGATACTAACTCGAGACCATCTTCCACGACTATGGTATCTGGCATGACGCTTATCGTGTTGCCCTGCACTGCCCTCTTCGCGGAAAACATTCCTCCTCTCTTGCAAAACCCGTACTTGAAGTCTAAAAGGTTCTGCTGATGTTGCACTCCGACAAGACATAGACTTGACAGTCCACCGGGAACGCGCAGTTTCTTTAGGAACGGTTCGACCTGCCTCTATGTAAGCATGCTGTCTTGTTTCATGGAGGCTGACTGAGCTGATACAAGTTTGGGATATGAGGAATTGCAGTGCGAGTGCGAACTACCGCAGAGAGAAGAGGAAGGCAATAGCAGTCCCAGAAATATGACTTTCGCAAGGGAGAAAATAGACAACGAGAGAAGAGCCAGCGAGATCTTACCCTGAGCTGTGATGTATAATCATTGCCGAGTTGCCAATCCGTGAAGTCCAATATTAGATGATCCAAGGCAGGAAATCCAACGCATAGGCCATGCTCGATCACGGGGTGGAAGAACGCCAGCCAGTGTGACCAGATATCTTCTCGATGAGTGTCGGTCATGAATTGATGTTGCATGATATGACTACGAGGGGTAGATAATTGGAAGACAAGACGTCGCAGCATGGCAAGTCTACCGGAAGGCTCAACTTGGAGGCCAAACATTGGTTTAGCTTTGTCACATTTAGGAGGGGATGTCTGCAGTTCGAGATGTCCGAATTGCTCAATATCGGTAGGCCAGGAGAAGTAAAACCAGTTCTCGTTGTACAGGAGAGGACGCGCCTCCTGGTAGATGGTGCGGCAGGTGCCTGGATTGCAATTTCAGTCAGTACTGCCTACTTGAGAGGGTATTTTGAGCCTTGGAACATGTTTCAACACTCCCAAGACACGTCTCAACACTCAAGATTCAATTTTAAAGAGAGAATGGGGACTCCGAGAATACGTACGTAGGATAGTGCCATCTATGTCCTCGATGTTTGGACTGTGGTGGGCCATGATCTGCCTCCGCGGACCCATAAGCACGTTCGGCCTGCAGATGGTCGTTTTTGAGACCAAAAGATGGCGGTACACCATGAATCTGATCTCGACGGCGAATGCGCTGAATTTTCCTTGTGGAGACGAAACTGCAGGAACCTTGGGGATCGAATGCGAAGTTTGCGGAGAACAGTCATTGTCGTTCAGATCCAAGGATGAAGAAGTCTTAGTCGATGCAGGGACAGGAACTGCTGTGTCACCAGACTGGTCTATTTCCCAGGTGCCATCCTCCGTATTATTGATTCCTGTCATCCTTGGAAGCTGTTGAATTTGCCAAGCGCGCTTTGTTGAAAGGGAAAAGCTGTGATTTGAGGAGGGCGGATGCAGATCAAGGAGTGAGTGTGTGACGTACTAGACACCTTGAAGAGACGAGGCAAAACCCAAAGGCTCCAGGGAAGACGTCAGGTGAAGGATCGGTAATCATGGCCAATGGCGGCATTGATCGTGGGCGGGTGTGTGTGTTA
Source organism: Alectoria sarmentosa (assembly GCA_009733775.1). NCBI lineage: Eukaryota > Fungi > Ascomycota > Lecanoromycetes > Lecanorales > Parmeliaceae > Alectoria > Alectoria sarmentosa. Next base: position 71,196 of record WOGZ01000171.1, read on the forward strand.
ATCAAGCCTACTCAAAAAAAGCCATAACACCTATCAATCTTCTGGACCCTTTTATCAGCCATCCCCTGGCTTCACTTCTGAAGTGACAATATACTTCATAACTCATACCGATCTAGGCTTTTTTCAGCAAGGAACATTGGAGAGCAATATAGGATGAACGGATGGACGTGTAGATGATACAGGAAGCAACAACTACGAAACAAGCAACACCGAATTGTAAGAAAACCCGTTTTATCTAAGATACTTACAACACAGATATTATACTGTAAGTTCACCAATTTTAGATTAATTGATGATTGATTGATGAGTTTAATCGATTAAGCCATACTGGACACCCCGAAAGGCTCTACAGGCATTTAATGATAAGAACTTATGGACTGATGGTGGGAGTTGACTGCTTGTTATACTATGGAGGCTACGGAGGTGGGCACCAAAAGTCCTGCACCGCGTTAGTATCAGCCCTAACCCTAAGTTCGGAAGGTAGCCCAATAGTTGAAGACCTTGGAAGTATTTCCTGGGAGCGCATAGACTGAGCGCAGGGGCGTCTTTGGGTCCAATAGAGGGCTTGAGTCCACGATGGGGTAAGATCAGGGACGGTTCCGACGCATTTCCTAAGCGCATTGTCCAGGCAACCTCCAGGCAGGGCGTTATCCGATATCTGGACCCTTTTCTTGGCATGTGCAGGACTTTTGGTGCCCACCTCCGTACTGAGTGCTAGATATCCTTCTCCGGAACAACGTAATTCCATCCCCGAGGCTTGGCAGAAGGAGAACACTTGCCAAATCCATAACATTTAAGGCCCCGCAGTCCTTCGTCCACCCCCAAAATAGACTAACGCTTTCATATTACACGCTTGATTGTTTATCAAGGCTTTTGATACCCGCACGTAGCTTTTTGATACATGTACGTAGCCTTTTGATACATGTACG